>JAAXLI020002410.1:0-13491 GCA_014621495.2 Entosphenus tridentatus | reverse complement strand
TGAGAGGGTTAAGGGTAGAGTTTTATGATTTAGAAGGTTATGGGTTTAGAGGGTTATAGATTTAGAGGGTTAGGTGTTTCGAGGTTTAGCCGTGGTAAGATAAAAAATGTTTAGTTGCATTTGTATATTTGTAAATAATGTGTTTACCTCTGCTGTCGTGTTTTGTATTCTATTTTTGTTGCTACATTTTGACCCGCCTGAATGGACATCTGTGAAAAAGATCTTTATCACTCGTTAGATTCCTTCAGTACAAAATAAATACTTTTTTATTTTTATTCTTATTGGCCTCTGTACGAGTCTATGGATTTCGGTGTGAGTTTTTGGGTCTCTTTGAATGTATGGATCTCTGTGTGAGGCTATGGGTCACTGTGTGAGTCTATAAGGTAACTGTGTGAGTCTATGTGTGTGTGTGTTGGTGTCTATGGATGTCTGTTGGAATCTATGGGTCTCTGAGTATGGATGTTTGTGTGAGTCTTACATGTATAATGAGCGACTTCCGTGACACGTCGTGTAGAGGGTACTTCTTTTATTCATATACGGGCACAACAGCTTATCTCTCACTCTGAGTACAACACTGGATGTTAGCGTCTCTACGGGCTACACACACACGGCCGATCACTCAGCGTGGTTCCACCATCCGCACTCGGCCACGCCACTGGCTGGCGACGTGCCGGGGAGGGTGATGGAAGCCGCAGGAGATCTTCCACGTGGTCGGACGATGGAGAGAGATGATGGCGAGCAGCGACGCAGTCCGGACCCAAGACTCCACACACGAACCCCTGAGTCCTACTCTGCCCCCGCTTATATCGACGCAAGCGCGGCTAGGCTCCGCCTCTGGCCACGCCCTATCGTGGAACCTTTCTAGCGGGTTACTGGAGCATCCTGGCCAGCCCCACCCATTACCTTTGGCCCAGATACCTCTCCCTTTAGGATTGGATGTTGTTTCAGCGGTGCCTGTACCTTTTCTAACCAGCAGGTGTCATCATGTCATTAGACATGCACAAATTGAACTTAAAAAAGGAATTGAGGGTTGCGGAATCGGAATTGAATTTTAAGTTCCTGTAATGTTTTATAATAATAAATTTATTCCAGGAAAGC
This sequence comes from Entosphenus tridentatus, assembly GCA_014621495.2. Classification (NCBI taxonomy): domain Eukaryota; kingdom Metazoa; phylum Chordata; class Hyperoartia; order Petromyzontiformes; family Petromyzontidae; genus Entosphenus; species Entosphenus tridentatus. Next base: position 12,393 of record JAAXLI020002410.1, on the reverse strand, counting down.
CACACTGAGTCATAGTAAGGTCCTGAATTGAGTTCTTATTTTAATATATTTCGCCCAATGAATGACGAGCGCTTTCACAAGTGGGGGGAAACCGGAGCACCCGGAGAAACTCCACACTTACGAGGGGGAAACACTGTAAACCGTATAGGTGAAGATGGCGATCATCCCACTTGCTGTACTGTCTTCTCCTGGCGAGACAGGTGATGGCACCTAGATGCCCAAGGGAAGAGGGTTTCACAACATTTACTGTATGGGGATCCACCAACCCTCTCTACCTTCCACAGTGCCAGATTACAGGAGTGTGCCTGTAATCTAGCACTGTGTGAATGATAAGAACAATAATAATTTATAAAGTGATAATAATAATACTCATTTCTATTTGTAACGTGACAATAATTGCTTGTACTTACGACATAATTTTACTTGGAACTTGATAGTAACAATAATAACATCTACTTGTAACTTGATAATAACAATAATTACTTCTACTTATAATGTGATAACAACCCTATGTAACACCCAGTGATGAACAATGAACCCTATGGGAACCTTATGGGAGCCTCAGTGAGTAACACTGAACCCTAAGGGAGCTCCAGTAACACCGAAACCTTTAGGGAGCTCCAGTGAGTAACACTGAACCCTATGGGAGCCCCAGTGAGCAACACTGAACCCTATGGGAGTGTCAGTGAGTAACATTGAACACGAAGGGAGTGTCAGTGAGGAATTCTGAACTCTATGTAAGCTCCAGTGAGTAACACTGAACCCTATTGGAGTGTCAGTGAGTAACACAAAACCCTATTTGAGTGTCAGTGAGTAACTCTGAACCCTATGGGAGCGTCAGTGAGTAACACTGATCCCTACGGGAGACCCAGTGAATAAAACTGAACTCTAAAGCCACCTACTCACTCCTTCGTGTGCCGATTCGGTCTTCATAGGTGATTGCTAACAGCACTTACCTCAACAGTCTCTTCAGGCTATACGATGAATCCCATACACGGAATGAATGTCTTTGTGTGAGTTTGTGAGAGAGTTTGCGTGTGCGAGTGAGTTTGTGTGTGCAAGTGAGTTTGTGAGAGTGAGTAAGTTTGTGCGAGTGAGTGTAGTGCGCTTCGAGCCTGGTGACCCAGGTTTGATTCCCTCTCACAGTCAACACCAGTCTCAAATGAGTACCTGAGAGAGTGGTTGAGTGGGTGAATGAGTGGGTTGGTCAGTGAATTTCTGAGTGAGTCGGTGAGTGAGTGAATAGATCTATGAGTGGATGATTGAGTTGGTGAGTTTTTTAGTGATTGGGTGGATGGGTGCATGGTTAAAGACAGTACAGGGGACTAGCGGTCACAGGGGGTAATGACAGGGGAATTAGCATGGGAAGAGACTTGGGGCCACAAGGGGTAATAACAGGTTAATGGACAGACAGGGTGAACGATCTGCAGTCTATGAGAAGGATCGAGAATAAGGCTGTGGCCAAGTGACAGAAGGGAGCAGGTGTGGATCAGGGACCAAGAGCCATCGAGAAGGTTCTAGAGAGGGGGGCGTGGTCACGGGTTAAGGGATGGCCACGCATAGGATAAAATGTGTCGAAAACGAGAGGCTCGGGGCTGCTGAAGCCGGGGTCTTCGCCTGTCAAGTGTTCGTGCCTTCATTGAAGATCACCGACAATAAACGTGTCTCCTGGGGTCATTACATCTGGTGTCAGAAGTGGGGGACCATCATGTCACGGTATAACCGAGGGAAGAACCCACCCGAGACGACCTTTGACGAAGGAGAGGACGAGGGGGAGACCCCCCTTCAGTCAGCCCCGGGTGGCGGGGTCCCGGTCAACAACCCCGTATGTGAAGAGGAAGCTGCGGTGGCAAATCATGGAGGGGTGAAGCGAGGTGATGGGATGGCTGACCAACTACTGGCAGCAGTCGCACAGCTCACCTTGCGGTTGGGCAAGGCTGCGGTGAGAGGGGAGCCACGGACAGCGTGGAGGGGATCGTAGCGGCGGGAGCTGCGCGATCAACAGCCGCAGTCGTTCGCGTGGTGGAAACCGCACAATCAACAGTCTCCTGGGGTCGTTACACATGGATGAGTGAGTTTCTGAGTGACATAGTGAATTTGTGCGTGAGTCCGTGAGTGAGTGGGTGAGTAGTGAGTAAGAGTTTGTATATGAGTGAGTGGGTGAGGGAGTGAGCGAGTAGAGTGGATGAGTGGGTAGGTGAATGATTTTAATAATTGAGTTTTTAAGTGAGAGGGTGGGTGGTTAACTGAGTTTGTGAGTGCGTTTGTGAGTAAATAATTATTTAATGATTGGCTGAGTTGCTGAATGATTGAGTGACGGAGGGAATACAGTAAATGGAAAAAAATTATTGAGTGGGCGTGTGACTGCTTGAGCAAATGGATAAGCGAGTTTGTGACTAAGAGGTTGAGTAGTTTTCTGAGTGAAGGAGCGGGTAATTGAGTGAGTGGGTGAGTGAGAAGGTCCGACTTTTCTGAGTAAGTGGGTAAGTGAGTTTCCGATTGAGTGGCTGAGAAAGTGGGTTATTAAGTGAGTTATTGGATGAGTGGGTGAATGGGTGGGTGAGTGAAGTGAGTTTTTGAGTAGATGGGTCGGGGGTTGTAGGGGTTTCTGAGTGAGTGGATGAGTGAATGAGTTGGCCCGTGAGTGGCTGAGTGAATGTATGAAAAAATAGGTCAGTGAGTGGGTGCGGATGAGTGAGGGAGTTATTTGAGTCGGTGGTTTGGTGGTTGAGTTAGTTTCTGAATTAGTTAGTGGGTGAGTGAGCTTCTGAGCAAGTCTGTGAGCGAGTGTATCTGAAAGCGACTGAGTCTGGGAGCGAATGAGTCTGGGCGCGAGTGGTTGAGCAAGTGGATGTGTGTGGGTGAATGACAGGGTGAGTGAGCATTTGAGTGTGTGAGTGGGTGAATTTCAGAGATAGTCCACGAGTGAGGGAGTGCGTGAGTGAGTGGCTGAGTGGATGTGAGTCGGTGAGGGATCGAGTGAGCGAGTAAGCCTGTGAGTGAGTCGATAAGTAAGTGGGTGGGCGCACCATGTGTGAGTTGATAGGTATCAGTGTGAGTCTATGTGTGTCTATTCTCTGTGAGAGTCTGTTGTCTGTGTGAGTATATGGGTCTGTGTGTGTCTATGGGTCTCTGTGTGAGTATATTGTCTCTGTGTTTCGATGGGTCTCTGTGTGAGGCTATGAGTGGGTTTGAGTGTGAGTCTATGTGTCTCTGTGTGAGGCTTTTCTTGACTTTGGACCACCCTGTAAAATAATAACTCTACATGTCCTGACTTTGAGCCACCCTGTCCATCAACTCGATGTGTCTTGACTTTTGGGTCACCCTGTACAATAACTCTCTGTCCCGAATTTTGGGTCACCCTGTACAATGACTGTCCTGACTTTTGGGCCACACCGTACAAAAAATAATGCGGGAAGGCATCATCCTTTGGTAATAAAGGAGTTAAGAGAGACTCAGCTTCTTAATCAGATGCACCGTTATGAAACGAGAAAGGGTCATCTGCCCACGTGGACAGGGAACCACTTATCTACTGGAGCAATGGGGGGGCGGGCGGATTCTTCCGGAAAAGCAACGAGGAAGGAATCATCACGCCCAGGTATTTGATGTGAGCTGGAGACCACTTGAAGGGTACCAAGCCATCCAGGGACTGGGGGGACACAGATGATTGGGGTATCAACTCCGATTTTGTTACATTTAATTTGTATCCCAAAGCACCTCCATATTCTGTCACTAAGGCCAGAACGGCAGGAATGAGGCCTCCAAATTTGGGTGAACAGGCGTCGCCACCCCACGCCAGCAGGGGGCGACATAAGGGCAGCCGGGTCGTGAAGACCAGGTCCACGCTGCCTGGAACCCCCCTCCCACCCCAGGAAAGCCTCCAGAGAAAGATGCTGAAGGAAAGCGCTGGCGCGTTCACGGAGGATCGCAGCTTCCCGGGTCCACTTGGAGGCTCACCTTGTAGGGGCAGTGTGGCCACCTAATGGAGAACTTGAGAACTGGTGAGGAGACAGAGCATTGTGGGAGCTGAGCGCAGGGAGGGGCATGGAGGTCAGACGTTCCACGAGAGGCGGCGAGTCACGTCCGAATGCCGACGGGATGTAGGAGAGCACCGGTCTCGCTGAAACGTGGGCTTCCATACAAAATAATTGACGAGAATAAAAAAAAACAAGGAAAGAATCGAGCGTGTTGTGAGCATTGATAGACAGTGAAGTATCAAGAGGCGTGAGGAGGGAGGGTGGCTTGCTACAAGGGGTGGGAGCGGTCCCTTCATCGCTCCTTCTCTCGTGATCAGACTGCTCTTTCTCTCCATTGCTGCGCTGAATGTTTACTTTCTGCCGGAATGCTCCGGATCGTTGCACCAGGAATAAATTTTGTCCTCATAATTTCGTATAAATCTGTTAATAGACTTACACGATCATGAGGACGATAATGAAACGTTATTATGGAAAGGCATACCTTACACTCTAGTGGTAGTGCCTTACGCCGATATTTCCCACTCCGAGCCAGCCTGTAGTAGCATCCTGGGGGGAATGTAGAGCGAGGAATGTAAAGCCCTGCATCAACAAATGTGCAAAACGTCTCGAGGCTGTGAAATGGAGAATTGGGGGGTGTGCCTGGTGCTGTTTTAAAGATACCACCCCGCCCCCATCAGAAACCTCTTCCCTGCAGCTGCCCCATGACAGTGCTTTGGTGAGCGAGTGGATGACTTGAGCACTTGCCAGCAAGGGGATTCAGAGAAGCGTCATATCAATTGTAAGAAGGGAGGACATGCGCGTGTGCCAACACTTGTTTCGCACAGGACAGGTACATGGTGCAATACGTGCGTTTGGGAAGAGGTGACGCAGTGCTTAGCGCGTCACGCTACGAAATCGGCGACCCGAGTTCAATTCCCATCCACAGCACGCATCAGTGGCGAGCGACATCTGGACTGATCCCCCAGCATAAATGACCCGCATTATTAACGTGACGTACGGGAGGGGCCTCGGACTCTACACGCACTTGGACCGACCGGACCATGGCCCCGATTTTAATAAACAAGACAAAACTAGCGTCGACCCTAACCGCACGATTGTTAATAAAGCCACGCGATATGCACCTGATAAAAGCGCCGAGTTGCGTGCGTGAGAAGTTATTATTTCCAATCGTTCAATATATTTGACATTTAGGCCCTTGGTGGTCAATGTGACACCGGTGCGGCAGGTTGATTTGCGAGCCACCCCTACCACACGAGACAGGAGCTAACAGAGCACACAAAACTGAACAAGTTATTACATTTAATCGTTAAACGGAGAATAATTGAGAAACAATACAAAATGATAACAAGACCATACAAATGATCTGATCCGGAATCGAATAGTGGCCTCGCAATGAGTGGTTGAGTTGCTGGGGAGAGAGTGGGCTGGAATGCCGGCCCTTTGTGAGCACCACAAGAATCTGAGGGCAGAAAAAAAAAGCGCGATACTGCCGTCGGTAGCGTCAGCGCAATGTGCTTCACGACCAAGACCGCACCTAATGGGCTGCTTCCACTTGCTCAAGAGGATGCCGAGCTTTTCTTGACAGTCTAATTGGGGACAGGGAAAACACAGGGGTTGTCAGACATTGCCACGCTCGGAATGAGGAAAGTGAGAAGTGATGGGAGTGGAGGGGGAGGGCATTTGTTACCAAAAAAGAAGTCGCCGATATGTTCCACGTCCTCATTGGGGTTTCCTTCTGGCTCCCCGTGTGCGACCGCGAGGCTGAGCTCGCCCGAGTCCTGGGCCATGCGACCCGCGCACTGTGGTGGCGACGTGTGGGAAGGGAGCCGCGTCACTCAAAAGATCGCTCGGTCACCAACTCAAGAGGACAGAGATCCCGCCTAGCGCCTCAAGAGACCGCCGGGGAAAATGCTGCGAGCGAAAATCTGTTAAGGCCGGTACGGCACACAAGGGGGTGATGTGGCCAGCACGGAGTGGCCAACCCTAAGCTATGTACATTATGCGTGTGCATTATGCGAGCCCTTTGAACTTGTTCTTCCTGTCTATTGTGTTTATTACTTCAGGACGAATGGCTCCAATCGATAAGGACGAAAATTGGGAATTATTAATCGATGTTTACGTGTTTGATTTGAGAATATTTTATAACTGTTGAATTCCTGAAAGTGAAATAATGTTCATAGTTTCTTAACCGTTTGACCAAGCAAATTGATTAAAAAAATGTAATGCGAGTTTTAATGTTAATATTCTTGCAAATTAATGAAGACCTGATTTGGGGTGTACATGCAGACATATAAGGCAGTGTACGTGCACAGGGATTGCGTTCTACTACACAAACAAATATGCGAACAAATTATTGTACATACCGACACACATTCACGCATGTACATATCCACATAAACGAGTGTAAATATACACACGAGTGTACATACACAGCAGTATATGTACACAAGGATTGCGTTCCACTGCGAACATACACGATTGTACCTGCATACATATGCACACACATACGTGTAAGTACACACACGAGTGCTCGTGTTGTTGTGGTGTTTCCTATGTTATGGTTTATGGTATACATGAACTCAGAAGTACAAAATGTGCAGTTCACACCTACGCGCCCTTTGCCCATTGATCGTGATGATGATGGATAACATGTTATTTGATCTAACAGAGAAATGAATGTACACGGTACAATTGGAACCACAAATATGCTCAACGAGTTTTGATTAATTGTTAATACTGTAAATAGCTATTCCAATTCAATGAGATTGCACATTCAGCAAATTCTAATGCGACCACAATGCGATCCTAATGATTATAGTGCAATTCTAATCCCGAACCCCCAGTTCGCATATCCGTCCCTAGGTTCGCATATATATATACATATGACATCCATACATACGAGTATCATGGGGGAGTATCATTTGCTTTGCCTTCATCCCTCGACTGATATTCATCTTCGGTGGATGCATGAGCAACCACCACTCCTCGCCTCCCGTTGATTGGGAGGTGAGCCCACGGTAGCCTGGGGCTTAGAGCTTTCCAAAACATCACACCACGCTCCCACGCACCCTTGATTCGTTTTTTTTTTCACGATCCCCCTGTTGTTTGGCATTACCCAGCCACGAGTAGTTCTGTAAAAACAATCTGCTACCTCATCGGCGCTGTCGGACGGTAACGCTGCGGTGGATGTGAGCAATGTCCTGGAGGGATGGCTCGGAGCCACCACAGAGGCCCACGAGGTCTCTGGACGGGTGCGAGGCGCTGGTAACCTCTCCATATTCAATGAAATTACCATAAAAAACACGACCAAAATATAAACACATACACACGCGTTTAACACGTAGGATTTCGGGAACAATATCATCCATAATAGAAGTTGTTAGGTTAGATCGATAAAGTATATAAATGCGTCTTTAAAATAAAACATTAAATAAATGCATACCGACAAAGGGCAGCATACTTCAATAGAGCGCAGCTGTGTGGACAACACATCTATGCTTCTATATAAGGAATGAAATAGTGAGACTTCCCAAATCTGGCTGTCGACTGATGAAGCTAGTTTTAATTAGAGGAGAAACGTCGTATTCAGATTGTAAATGTTGTGGATTGGCTCTCCAACACACCGGTGTGCTGTGCTAGTGACAAATTTTAATGTTCTGTTTACGTGACAACCCTAACTAGTTGGCTTTGTCGGGTAGTGGCGGGTTTCAACGAAACATTTATATATTTAAGCGATCTAACCCAAAAAAACCTTTAATATGGACATGATAATAAACCATGCTTACAAGCTAAACCATTCAGATGATTATTCAAAGTTGATGGCAGAAATTATAATATTAAACACTCGTTTTCTAGAAGCACCCCGCTCATCAGGATTGTCCTTAAATATATTTATGAATCAAAGTCAGTACAGTATAAACTTGCACATCTTATTCCAAATCAAGCTCGAGATCACCAATTTTGATCTTTCAGGCTGTATGTCGCTTTATAATCCTCTAAACTTGCAGCAGTTTAGAGGACATTGGGGGGTGAATATTAGCAAATTAACACGAAGCACGGAATAATGCATGGAGATGCACATCCTTATTCAAACGGAAGTATACAATTATGCAGTGAGATGTACATACGTATTATTTTGCTAGATATGCGGATTGTTAATGTAAAAATTAACAATTGAATGCAAAGTCCATGATAGGCCAAGTCGAGAACAAAGGATTTGGATGCTAGAGCGAAGTTATAAGGGGCTTAAAATCAGACCTCAGGGTCATTTTGAGACGGATTTTGCTGAGGATAGACGATCGACTCCTCGCTCTGCAGATAACCCTTCTTCCACGAGACCCAGCCTGGCGAGCACGATTGCTTGGCGACTGGTTGGTGACTTTGCTTCTGGAGAGTTCGTGGCGATCTCTTCAGACGGGTTACAGGGACATTGATATGCCGTTCATCAACAAGCAAGTGTCTTTGTTAGTGGATAAACTGGTAATCGCGTGTGTAGTCCGACTTACGAGACGTGTCTCAGTTAAACGTTGGTAAGAGTTTGCTTCCTGGCAATTTGAGCCAGATATCCTCGCAGCTTAAAGGGTGCATTTTACTATGAAAAAAACACCCGCAACTGTCACTGAACAATCAGTGATATGGAGCAGATAACCTTTCCACAGCGCCACACACACACGGGTGAGAAGCCATTCAATTGTTCTGTTTGTTTGAAGGCGTTTACACGTAAAGCATATCTTCACAGGCACCAGAAAACGCACACAGGCGAGAAGCCATTCAACTGCTCTGTTTGTGTGAAGGCATTTGCAGATTTATCAACTCTTCGCAATCACCAGACAACACACACGGGCAAGAAGCCATTCAATTGCGCTGTTTGTGTGAAGGCGTTTGCACGTTAAGCAGATCTTCACAAGCACCAGAAAACACATTCGGATGAGAAGCCATTCAAGTGCTCTGCGTGTCGGAAGGCATTTGCATGGAAATCAACTCTTAGCAGTCACCAGAAAACACACACGGGCGAGAAGCCGTTCAATTGTTCTGTGTGTGGGAAGTCATTTGCAGATTCATCAACTCTTCGCAATCACCAAAAAACACACACGGGCGAGAAGCCATTCAATTGCTCTGTGTGTGCGAAGGCATTTGCACGGAAATCACATCTTCATCGTCACCAGAAAACACAAACGGGCGAGAAGCCATTCAATTGCGCTGTGTGCGAGAAGGCATTTGCAAGGAAGTCAGATCTTCACACGGTCATCGCCCCGAAACAAGCATGAGAAGATCCGCAATGATAGGGAAGTGAAATCAAAAGGTGAAAAACAAAGTGCTGCAATGAATCCTCAAAAAAATGCATCTTTCGAACCTATGCAGGTGGATCCTGAGTGATGCGTAGATGTAGCGGATATAATGAGTCCTGACGACAATTCCTTTTTTCGACCCCATGCAGTTGGATCCTGCGAGATGGCTGGATGTACTGAGCCCTGACGACAATTCCTATTTCGACCCCATGCAGGTTGATAATGAGAAATGGCTGCTCGAGTGGCTGGATAATCAAAGTATTGAGTACTTCTGTTAAAGTCCTGGAATGTGCACGTTTGTGTCTCTGTAAGATCAATTTATTAGGTGCAATTGATTATATCAGTAATTTCCAGCAATGCTCCAAGCTAGTGTAATTATGTTAACAAAACCGTTTGATTGCTCTGTGTGTTTTCACCGTCAGCAACACTTCACAGGCATCATCAAGCAAAGAGTAAAAATGTTGTCATGAGTCCTAAACAAAATTCCTCTTTCGACCCCATGCAGTTGCAACCTGAGAGACGGATTGATGTATTGGAGTGGCTGGAGAGTCATGTTCGTGTCTCTTATATATATTTTTTCGGTGATTTCTAAGACTTCAAGCTTGAGTGATTTTGTGAATGCTCTACATTGTGTTCAGATAAAAGTGTTCCTGATAAGTTCCAGAAGTGTTCACTTATTTCAACAATTTTATACTTCGATAGATACATTGCTTCGTCTCAAAGTTGGATCATCGGCTCTGTTAAATGTGTGGTGTTTATGGTAGAAGTTGACATGTGTTGTCATCTTCTCACAGCTACTGATCTGGGTGGGCCGTCTTGTTTTAGGATTTGCCCATTCCTGTTATTCATTTTGTCGTGGTGTTTGTGTTGAATTCCGTGTCTTGAGTGTTGAGGTTTATTCTAGACTTCGTCACGTTAAGGTGGTGCTTTGTAGTCCCATCGGATTACTTGTTGATGTGGTGTGATGCGCAGTGGTTGTGAGGTGGTTCATTTCATGATTTTACTCTCGTGGTTAAGTGGTCTTGTTGAGCTAAAGTTGGAGAAAGTCTATGATCACAACTTTGCTCAATATTTTAAGCATGTTCATTAATTTTCATCATTGTAAAATAAATTAATTCACTTCAAATAATAGGTTTCAAAGTGTGCGTGGATTGCACGTTCGTTGTTCCTGTGTTTGATGGCTTGGACTTCTGGTCGAATGGCTTCAGTGGAAAAGAACGTCAAAGGGGAAATCGACGTTTACGTTTTTGATTTTAAGAATATGTTTTAACTGTTGAATTCCTATTGGGAAATAGCATGCGTATTAATAAAGATTTCGAAACGAGTATTAACGTGAGTTTTCTTGCAGATTAATAAAGACCTAAATTTGTTTTTAAAGATGACTGATCGTACGTTATTGCTACCATATCTTTCCTTTACAAAAACAAGGACGAGTAGACGTACACACACGAGTGTGCATCCAAACACGCCCGTTTATACAGCGGTGCGCATTCACACACTAGTGTGCCTGTGTTTCTACGAGTCTTAGCGTTAATATACTCGCAGAACAATAAAGACCTGATAGGTTAAAGATGACTGATCGTCGCTTATTGCTACAATCTTCATAGCGAACACATGTGGCGGCGAGTTTCAGGTGAAGCATCTCCATCACACAAGTTTACCCTTACCTGGCAGCATCGTGGCAGTCCGCTGGTCAGACTCACTACGTCACACGAGCTGTAGGGGCGGGGCTCTGTCTGCTCAGTGGCGCTGTTTTCATTCATTTAGCACCACGAGCGGTGAGTCTCATCCCTGTAGTTCCCTGTTGTGGTGGCGTATTCCTACCACGTTGCCCCTAAATTATTTATACGACACAATATAAAAATAATTTGTTTGTTCCAATACATAATCATACACGAGTACACATATACAAAGATCCCCTGTATAGCCTTAACAGACTGTAGGGGCAAGTGTTGTTAGCGAGCACCTATGAAGGCCAGAACGGTACACGTGGGGGTGGGTGGCCAGCACCACGCCCGACCGCCTTTGTCTCCCTAGTGGCAATGTTTACACACCGCACCAGGTACTCATTTGAGGCTGAGTCGACCTAGGGGAGGCCCGGGACCGGTTCAGATAATTGTCACTGATGTTGGCAGTGAGCGGGAATCGAACCCATGTCGCCGGGTTCATAGCGCAGCGCGCTAACCGCTACACTATCGCACCCACACACGAGTGGACATACACAGCGCTGTAGAAACATACACGAATGTGCATACACACTGCTTCATACATCTTCTTGGTTCTTTCGGTAAAGTCACGTAGAAGGGAAGTAATAAAATATTTAAAAAAAAAAACATAATTAAATAATTCTCACGACGTTTCGGCCTCAACGCAAGCAGCCGTCTTCAGGTGAAACCAGGTCTGTCGAGGCGACAGCGTCTGAATTAAACAGCACACGTGCTTGGAGCATATATAAGCTGGGTTGGGAGGGGGGGAAGGAGGGGCGCCTTAACAAAATAATTTGCATATCAAGAGGAATTGAGCATATTTATGGGAAATGCAGGTATGTAATTAGTGCTACTTGTGTCCGTGCATTATGCAGGATTAGCAGCATCCAAGGGAGAGGATATGCAGTTATGTGAATAGTGTTACTTTGCCCGTGCATGATGCAGGATTAGCAGCATCACAGGGAGGGGATGGGGGTAGCATTAATAAAGGGAAGAAGTGTTAATAGTAAGTAGCTGCAGTAACTAAAACCACCACGTAAACAACTAAAGTATAAACTACATAGTATCATAATTATACTAAATATACTCTACAATAAGCTGAGTTACTAACAGTAGGTAATACATTACAATTCTACGTCGTAAAAAATATAATATGCTTCCATCTAAACTTTATTCTCTTACATCGCACGAGTCTACACCGTACTATGTACTGCCATAGACAAACTCAAACATTAAATTATATACTGTATTGCTATAAACCACCCTATACCTTATCCATTGTAATATTACACTATGTATTATTATACCCACCCTAATGTATATCACACTGCTGTATATTCACTATACAATTACGATACTATATATTACTTTGTACATTGTATTAAGCATATACATTTTAAAACTATTTGTTATTATACAGTG
>JAAXLI020002404.1:0-13535 GCA_014621495.2 Entosphenus tridentatus | reverse complement strand
TGGGTCTGTGAGTGTGGGTCTGTGAGTGTGGGTCTGTGAGTGTGGGTGAGTGTGGGTCAGTGATTGAGGAAGTAGGTGAGTGTGTTAGAGATTGTGGGTGATTGGGTAAGTCATGGGTGACGTGAGCAGGTGTGTTGTTTGGGGGTGAGTGGGTGGGTAGGTGAGTGGGTTAGAGATTGATTGGGTGAGTTAGTGGGTGGCTGAGTGGGTGGGTGGGTGAATGGGTTTAGAGATTGAGTGGGTGGTGGGTGGTTGGGTTTGTGAATGGTTGAGGTGAGTGAGTGGGTGGGTCAGCGCGTGAGTGGGTGTGGGAGTGGGTGAGTGGTGAGTTGGTGAGAGGATTAGTGACTTGGTGGGTTCGAGATTGCGTGGCTGAGTGAGTGGGTTAGAGATTAAGTGGGTGGCAGGGTAAGTGGGTGGGTTGCTTAATGGGTGAGTGGGTGGATGAATAGGTGAGTGGACAGGTGCATGGTTTAGTGGGTGAGTGAATAAGTGAGTGGGTGGGTGAGTGGATTGTTGAGTGAATGTGTGGGTGGTTGAGTTATTGGGTAGATGGGTGTGTGAATATGGGAGGTGAGTTCGTGTGTTAGTGGGTGGGTGAGTCGGAGAGTGAGGCACCATGGTGCCAAGATGTTAACTACCTCGCCTAGTATACAGGAGGTTGTGGATTTTATCCCAGCCCTTCCGTTTGTATATTTGCAGTTTCTATCTTCTCCCCGTGGTCGCGTGGAATTTTTCCAGGTTGTCCCTCCACATTTGAAAATGCATTTATATAATTTGGTTGCAATAACATTCTATGTGAAAAACCACTTAATTGAACTGTCATTTGCGCTGAGGTGGTTTCCGACAAAGATCTATAGCTCAGGGCCTTACCCAGTAAAATGAAAAACAATTAAATATTAGTTTATTGTGTGTATGAGTGGGTGCGTGCGTGAGTGGGTGTGGGTGGATGAGTGAGTGAATGGGTTGATGCGTTGTAGGTGAGTCGCTGAGTGAGTCGCTGGGTGCATGAGTGTGAGTTAGAGATTGAGTGGGTGGCTTAGTGAGTGGGTCAGTGTATGAATGGCTCAGTAGTTGAGTGAGTGGGTGTTAGAGTGGGTGGGTAAGTGTATGGGTTAGTGGGTGGGAGAGTCAGACAGTGGGGCGCCACGGTGGCGAGATGTTAACTACCTCGCCTGGTATGCAGAAGGTTGTGGGTTTGATCCCGACCCTGACACCTGTATATTTCCCTCCACATTTAAAATCAGGATTTGGCTGCAATACATGTCTATGTGATAAGCCACTTCGTTGACCTATCATTTTTAACCGGGTCATTTCTGAAAAAATGTTTAGCTCTGTCGGCCTTACCTGGTAAAATAACCACAATTTAGATTTAGTTTAGTGTGTTGGTGAGTGGGCGGGTGAGTGCGTGGGTGAGTGCGTGGGTGGGTGGGTGGGTGAGTGGGTGAGTGTGAGTGGCTCGGTGGTTGAGTTAGTGGGTGGTTAAATGTTTTGGTGGTTGAATTATTGGGTGGTTGAGTGATGAGTGGGTGAATAATTACGTGGTTTGTGGGTGAGTTGCTGAGGGAGTGGCCGGGTGGTTGGGCGAGTGGGTGGGTTAGAAATTGAGTGGGTGGCATGGTGAGTGGATGTGTATGTGACTGGGTGAGTAGGTGAGTGGCTGGGTGAGTATGTGAGTGGATGGATGAGTGAGGGGGTGAGTGGGTTTGTGGATGAGTGTGTGGGTAGCAGGTTATGTGGGTAGTGGGTGGGTTATAAATTGAGTGAGTGGGTTAGTGACTGGGTGAGTTGTAGTTGAGAGTCAGTTTAAAAGTGAGTTGGTGGGTTAGAGATTGACTGGCTCGGTGAGTGAGTGCTGGGTGGGTTAGTGAGTTGTTGGGTGGGTGAGTGTTAGTGGGTGGATGATCGACTGGGTGGGTGGTTGAGTGAGGAGATGGGTGGGTGGTTTGCAGTGACGTGTGGTGAGGTCAATGGCTGGGGAGGCACTGGCTTGTGTCAGAGCCAGATTCACACACTGAGGAGGACGTGGCCTCACGGAGGGGGGCGTGTTAGACGCATCCTCCTCAGTGAGGCAAATGTGATGGCTGCCTCCCCTGGTGCTTTTTCATTGCAGTTTCATGACGAGACCAGCGAGCCTAAATATCTTAATACACATACGTGAAATAAGTTACCTGGAGTATGGAAGGCGAGGACATGAAATGAAGGGGTCTACAAACATTACATTGGTGACATACTGTGATAGTAACAGGCACGCGCTTATTGCCCGCTCTCCATCCAGTTACTGAGGGGTTGCGTAATCAGGGGAGGCTGAGCTCGTCGCTGCCTCACCTCTCGTCTCTTCCTGTATTTGCAGCGGAGCTCCGCAAATTTGGCAATTTTGTCTATAAAAATGGTTGGAATCGTACAGAAATGACATTTATAACAGATCAATGGAAAAATCTTAATTATTATTTTATTATTCTATTTTACTTTTCGTAACAACTATTGTCATTGGAGTATGTCAGGTGAGGCTCTGCGTCCCCTGACCGCACGTCCCTGGTGGGTTGATAGGTTGGTGAGGAAGTGAGAGAGTTGGTGGGTACGAGATTGAGTGGGTGGCTGGCTCAGTGGTTGAGAAGATGGGTGTGCGATTTCATGGGTGAGTGAGTCGGTGAGTGAGTGGGTGAGTGGGTTTTTGTATGGGTGAGTGCTTCAGTGGGTTCATGAGTGAGTGGATGGGTTATTGAGTGAGAGGGTGGGTATTTGAGTAAGTGGTGTGCGTGAATAGGTGAATGGGTGGGTGTTTGAGTGAGTGAGTGAGTCAGAGAATGGGGTGCCACGGTGGTGAGATGGTAACTTCCTCACCTAGTATACAGGAGGTTGTCTATTCGATCCCGACCCTGCCGCCTGTATATTTAGAGTTTGCATCTTCTCCCTGTGGTCACGTGGATTTTTCTCCGGGTCCTCGGGGTTTTACCTCTGCATTGAGAATAAACTTGCATTCAGAGGATTTGGCTGCAATAAATGTATATGTGATAAGCCACTTTGTTTACCTGTAATTTGTAACAAAGTCGCTTTTGAAAAATATCTATATAGCTCTGTGGGCCTTAGCTGGTACAATAAGAAATAGTTCAGTTTTCGTTTATTGGGTGGGTGAGTGGTTGGTGGGTGATTGATTGAGTGCGTGGGTGGTTGGGTGGGTGGGTGAGTGTGTGAGTTAGAGAGTGGGTGGGTGGATGGGTGGATGGGTGGGTGTGTGAGTGGGGGAGTGAATAGGTCAGTGGGTGTGTGAGTGGAGTCTAGAGTGAGTGGGTCAGTGAGTGAGTGGGTTGGTGGGTGGGTCATTGAGTTAAAGAGTGGGTGTGTAGGTGAGTGCACAGGTATGTTCTTGAGTGGCTGTGTGTGTGTGCATGAGCAAGTGAGTTTGCGGTTGAGTGGGTGCCAGGTTGAGTGGATGAGTGAGTGTGTGGGTGGCTTTCGTAGTTTAGTGGTTGGGTGAGTCAGATAATGAGGCGCCACAGTGGCGAGATGCAAACTCCCTCGCGAAAGTCGACGTGTTAAACTGGTATATTGGAATTTGTAGGTTTGACCCCAACCCTGATGTCTGTATATTTGGAGTTTACATCTTCTCTCGTGGTCACGTTGATGTTTCTCTGATTACTTCGGGTTTGTTTAACACGTAGACTTTCGCGACCAATATCATCCATAATAGAGGTTTATTTTTTGGGTTAGATTGCGTAAATATATAAATGTGTCGTTAAAACCCACCACCACCCGACACAGCCAACTAGTAAGGGTTGTCACGTACGCAGAACATGCCAATTTGTAACTAGTACAGCTCACGGTGTGTTGGAGAGTCAAGCCACAACATTTACAATTTGAGTACGACGTTTCGGCAGTAATTACAACTAGCTTCATCAGGCAACAGCCAGATTTGTGGAGACATTCACCTGTTTCGTTCCTTATGTAGAGGTGTAGATGTGGTGCCTGTTTTTATAATTTGCCTGTTATCATTCACCTGTTATCAAGTTAAAAGTAGAAATAGTTATTATTGTTGTAATCACGTTATAATTAGAAATAATTATTTCGTTAAAAGTAGAAATAATTATTGTTATCAAGTTCTAAGTGGAAATAATAATTACTGTTCTCATTCGCCTGTCGTTATCATTTTCCTGTTGTTATTTTTCGCCTATTGTTATCAAGTTAGAAGTAGAAAGTTATTATTGTTATCATTCGCCTGGTGTTGGTAGCGCACGTCTCTAATCCAGCACTGTGGAAGGTAGCGAGGGTTGGTGAATCACCGCACAATGATGTTGTCAAATCCCCTTCCCGTGGGCGTCGAGGTGCCATAACCTGACTCACCAGGAGAAGGCAGTAGAGCAAGTGGACTAATCGCCATCTTCACCTGTACAGGGATAGTGTTTCACCCTCGCACGCATGGGTTTTCTCCGGGTACTCCGGTTTCCCCCACTGGTATAAACACTCATCATTAATTAGCGCATAATGCCTCCATAGAGGACCGCAGAGCTTAGACAATTGTTGGTACTGGCTCACCACGTGGCTTCCTTCCTGCACGGCTGTGGTTCCTCATGCCTCCGAGTCGTTTTTGTGCGCGCTATAAAACTTGTAATAATTACTATTATTCGCTAGGCGGTGGTGTTGGAAGCCTGTAATCCAGCAGTGGAAGGCAGCAAAGGTGAGTGGATCACACAGTGAATGTTGTGAAACCCCCTTCCCGTGGGCATCGAGGTGCCTTCTCCTGGCTGGCTGGCCAGGAGAAGGCAGTACAGAAAGTGGCATAATCGCCATCTTTGCCTGTACTGTTTAAAGTGCTACCCCTCGTATGCGTGGGTTTTCTCCAGGTGCTCCGGTTTCCCCCACTTGTGTAAGAACTCATCATTCATTCGTCGAAAACTTAAAAAAAACAATTCAGGACCCGACTGTGACTCAGTGTGGATTTCCTGGAGTAAGTCCATTTTATTATTATACAGAATTAAAGGGGCTGTTTGATGACACGACTAGAGAGCTGGCTTGCACTGCAGGGAACTTAATATTCAACTTAGATTCCGCAACCCTCAATGGCCTTTTTAAGTTAAATTTGTGCATGTAAGACTCGCACAAACAACCATACCCAGAAACCCATAGACCCCAACAGAGACCCATACATTCTTACAGACACTCAGACTCACACAGCGACCCCATACTCACAGAGACCGATAGACATGCATAGAGACCCATAGCCTCACACAGAGATCCATACACTCAAAGGCCCAAAAACTCACACAGAAATCCATAGATTCGCACAGAGGTCAATAGAATTAGAATTAGAATATTTATTTATACTGGATGAATCTGATGAGCTATAACGATCTGTTTTCACAGACGTCCAATCGGGTGGGTCAGAAAATAACAACAAAAATACAATACAAAAACATCACAGGAAAGGTAAACAAATTGTTTCGAAATATACAAATTAAACTGAACTCTTTTTATCTTACCATAGACTCATACAAACATGTTGGACTCGCACAGAGACCTTAACCACTAAACCTCGAACAATTAAAACCCTCTAAACCCCTAACTATCTAAATCCATAACCATGTAAACTGCTAACCCTCTCAACCCCTTTACCCTTACAACCCTAATCTTTAAACCCCTCGCCCTCTAAAAGCTTAACCTCTAAACCCCCAAAACCTTAACCATCTCAATCCCTAACCCTCTAAATTCCTATACCCCTAACAATCAACCCCTTTACCCTTAACCCTAACCCACCAAAACCCTCACTCTCTAAACCCCTTATTATTTTAACCCTAACCGTCTAAGCCATTAAAAACCAAACCCTCAACCCTCTGAATTCCTAACCCTCTAAACCTTGAAACCCTAACCTTCTAAACCCTAAATCCCTAACATTCTAAATACCAACCAATCTAAACCACTACCCTCTAAAGAACTAACCCTCTAGACCCCTAACCCTCTGAACTCATAACCTCCTAAATCCTCAACCTCTAAAACCCTAACCCTCAAAACCCTAACGTTCTAAAACCCTAAATCCATAACCTAATTCCAACACATTTAAACCCCAACCCTCTAAAGAACGAACCCTCTAGACGCCTAACCCTTAAAACACCTATGCCCCTAAAATGCTAACCTTCTAAACACATAATCCACTAAACCCGTAATCCTCTAAACCCATAAAGGTTTTTTTTGTTAGATTAAGTAAATATAAATGTGTCGTTAAACCAACCACCACCCGAAACAGCCAATTAGTGTTGGAGACTAACTAAAACAAAACTTTATTATGGACAATATTAGTTGTGAAAGTCTAGGTGTTAACCCCTTAACTCTAAAACTACTAAACCCCTAACGCTGTAAATCCCTAACCCTTGAAACCCCGATACCTCTAAACCCCTAAACACATACCCTTATAACCTTCTCAACTCCTAACCATCTAAACCATTCAACCTCCAATAATCGAAACCCATAAACTTCTAAACACCTAACTCTAAACCCCTAACCCTCTAAAACCCATAAACCTCTAAACACGTAACTCTCTAAACCCTCTAAACTCAAAACGTTCTAAACTCTAACCCTCTAAACACCAAATCCTCTGAAGGACTTTTCCCTTAACCCAACCGTCTAAACACCTCACCCTATAAAACCGCAACCCATAAACCCCCAACACTCTTAACTGCCTAAACCCTTAACCTTATAAACCCCAAACCGTCTAAACCCCTAAACCTGTAAAACCGTAACCCACTAAACCCCTCACCTTATAAACCCCTAATCCCCTAAACATCAAAACCTCTAAACCCATAACCTTCTGAAACTCCTAACCTTGTAAACCAATACACCGAGCAATCAAAACCCATGAACCATATAAACCTATAAACACCCAACTCTCTAAATCCCGAACCCTCTAAACACATAACCTTCTAAACTCTAATCAAATAAAAAAGCCTCAACCCCTTTACCCTTAAAACCCTATCCGTCTAAACTCACCCTTTGAAATCCTAACCCAAATACACCGAAAACCCTAACCCTCTAAACCCGTCAACCTCTAACACACTCAACCCCGAAACATCATAACCCTTGAAACACCCAAAACCTCTAAACCGCTTATCCCCTAAAAATCCCAAACCTCTAAACCCCTAAGCCCATAACCTTATAAACTCCAAACCCTCTAAACCACTAACCCTTTAACAATCAAACCCCATAAATCCTCTAAACACCTAATTCTCTAAACCGAGAACCCTTTAAACCCGTATCCTTCTAAACTGTAACCCTCTAAAATCCAACCCTCAAAACCCCTTTACCCTTAAAACCATAACGGTCTAAACCCATCACCCTGTAAAATCCTAACCCATAAACCCCCAAACCTCTAACCTACTGAACCCTTAACCTAAACCCTTACAGTGAGGGAAAAAAGTATTTGATCCCCTGTTGATTTTGTACGTTTGCCCACTGACAAAGAAATGATCAGTCTATAGTTTTAATGGTAGGTTAGTTTGAACAGTGAGAGACAGAATAACAACAACAAAATCCAGAAAAACGCATGTCAAAAATGTTATAAATTGATTTGCATTTAATGAGGGAAATAAGTATTTGACCCCCTCTCAATTAGAAAGATTTCTGGCTCCCAGGTGTCTTTTATACAGGTAACGAGCTGAGATTAGGAGCACACTCTTAAAGGGAGTGCTCCTAATCCAAACTCTCCACCAAGGCCAAGACCAAAGAGCTCTCCAAGGATGTCAGGGACAAGATTGTTGACTTACACAAGGCTGGAATGGGCTACAAGACCATCGCCAAGCCGCTTGGTGAGGTGACAACATCTTCTTGGTTCTTTCGGTAAAGTCACGTAGAAGGGAAGTAATAAAATAATAAAAATAAAACATAATAAAATAATTCTCACGACGTTTCGGCCACAACGCAAGCAGACGTCTTCAGGTGGAGAACAGGTCTGTCAAGGAGACAGAGTCTGAATGGCACGCCCAGGCTTGGAGCGACTATTTATGCTGGGATGGAGGGGCGAAGAGCGTCTTGACAAAATAATTTGCATATCAAGAGGAATTTAGAATATTCATGGGAAATGCAGATGCGATTAGTACTACTTGTGAAATGTGTAGGAGGTTTGGCGACGGGTTTAAAGTCATTATGCCCATGCATTATGCAGGATTAGCGGTATCAAGGGGAGGGAGTAAGGTTAGAATAAAAAAAGGGAAGGAATGTTAATAATATGGTGCCGCAGCAACTAATATGCTTATAGACTATACATTGTAATATTACACTATGTATTATTCTACCCAACCAACTGTATACCACACTGCTATATATTCACTATAAAATGACGATACTATATATTACCTTATACATTGTATTAAACATTACACTTTAATACTTTTTATTATTATACAATATGGTATAAACTATACCATTGACCGTCGCGTGAAAGGTACTAAGAGGAAGCAACGAAATATGTCAATGGGAGAGTGGTGGTAGGAAGCTTGCAGTGGAGCAAAGAATCCATTCCCTGCGGAGAATACAAGATATATAGTCAATGTCAGTGAGTGGACTGCGGTCTGAAAGTCACCGTAAACGTGAACACAATCAGTTAAGATCCGAAATGGTTTATTACGTCCTTCCAATGATTGCTGAGCCAGAATCCATCTTCTCGGTTGAAATTGTCTGTGTTTGTATATGTGGATCGCCTCATGGACGAATCTCTCATGGTAGCCGGATGGCTTGCAGAGAACCTCTGTCTTGGAGAAGTCAATATCAATGTGAGCCCACTGAATTGTAACAGTGATCCGCCACGGCTGAGGTGTTTGTCCTACCGTGTTTCAAGTCTGTTTTATGTTCACGGATGCGGTCCGAGACATGTCGTTTGGTTTCTCCAATGTAACTGCTACCACAGAGGCAACTTAGTTTGTAAACGCCAGGGTACTGTATGTCTGGAACTACGTCTTTTACAGACGGGACCTAACCCTCTAAACCCCTTTACCCTTAAAACCCTAACCCTCTAAACCCCTAACTCTCGAATCCCCTCAACCCCTAACACTATCAACCCCTAAACCCTATATCCCTCGAAATCCCTAAACCCCTTATCCCAGAAATAACCCGAAACCTCTAAACCCTTAACTTTATAAATCCCTAACCCTCTAAACTCCTAACTCTTTGTGTGGAATGTGGTGGGGGTGGGATCATGGGGTGGGTGGGTGCAGGGTGTGTGTGGTGTGCGGTGGGTGGTGGGTATCACAGGGGGGTGAATGGGTGCAGGGTGTGTGTGGTGGGTATAGTGATAGTGGTCGTGGTTCACAACGATCCGTGACCACCACCACCTCTACTGTGTGGTCGACCGGCCACCACACAGCAGCACGCGTCGGAGGAGTGAACGGATGGTTCTCCCTATGCGGCCCAGACTCCCTCGCTTCCTCTTCTCCTCCTGCATCACCATCACCAGATCCTCTTTCCTTGTCATCTCCTTCTCCACCATCTTCTCCACCAATGTCTCCTCCACCTGCACCACCATCTCATCCTCCTGCTCCTTCGTCCATACCTCCTCTGTCTCCCCCCTCATCTCCTCTTCCTCCTGCACCACCAGCTCCTCCACCAGGGTCTCCTCCTCCTGCACCACCAGCTCCTCCACCAGGATCTCCTCTTCCTCCACAACAACCGTCAGCCATTTAGAGGCCTGGGCGAGTACGGAGGATGGGGGCAGCGCCGGCTCCGCTCTGTAAAGAGATGCACACGACACCGTTCCAACTTCCTGCTACAGCAGAGATCGCACTCCCCCCCCCCCAACATCGTGCAGAGATAGATTAACCAGGTCAATAACGATGCTGCAGTAACGTAGCATACCTTTGCCCATCGTGGGTCTGGTTACAAAATGGCCATTAGTCTTGCGATATCACACTGGATGAAAGGCTATATGGCAAAGATATGGCTGCTTAATTATTTGTCCTCACCCAGAAACCAATTATAAAAATACATCCATATATAACCGAATGTACACGTGGGGTTTGAACTGTACATGTGTTCGTTTGCAGGCAGCAGGGCTGGAACTCACAGAGGGACCTGGGTTTGATGCCCAAACTTGGGCCACTTTCTCCGTGTGGAATGTGGAGTGTGTTCTACCCCCCCCCCCCCCGTTTTATCCTGCATTTGTTTCCAAAATCAGAATAAATTATTTAGACTGAATGAAGAGGAATCCGATAAGCTATGAAGCTCATCGTTCACATATATGCAGTCGAGGCACAGGGTCAGCAAGTTACAACAACAAACAAAAGAAAATTAGTGCAACGTGTAAATATGTAAGCAAGTCACAAAATAATTGAGCATATAAGCACAAAGTACGTAAAATCCTGCCAGTTTTTCAACACTAAATACAAATGTAGGGGTTGTTACGGGGAGAAAGGCGGACAGAAACACAAGGGTGTCTGCACCCACACACGGGTGTCTACATCCACGTCCGCATCGGTTAACCCTGGGGGGGGCATGGGGGTGCTGTGATCCCCCATAGCCCCACCCCCCGGAGAGGATTCTTATAAAAGGCGGGGAGCCAGAGGGCTCGAGGCCAGTGTGTGAGAAGCTTACCAGTGAAGACTGAAGACCGGCAGAATAGGCCCTGGAACTCCCCTGGCTCGCTGTCCTTGTCAGGGCCGAGCAGGGCAAGCCAGTGGCGCAGCCCCAAGAGCTCCAGGACCGCTGCTCTTGTAAGAGCACGGCCTGGTTAGCTGGGTGCCGGGATCCGTGCTTGACCAGGGCCGGATCAGATAGCCTCCCCTAGCACTCATAGCGGAGGACTGGGAATAGGACAGTCAGGGGATAGTGCTAGGGGTGTTTCCCATTGAGTACGGGTGAAGGGGCCGTTACCCCTTCAAGTATTGTTACCGCCTTTTGGTTAAATAAAAGAGTGTGCCTCAACTACGTCGTCTGTCTCCCTGAGAACTCACTACACTTGTATAAGTGTAGTTTATCGTGTCGTGTATAGTGTAGTGTCTAGGTTAAACGTTGAGTTTTATAAGGGCACCACGGGGTAACCAGCCCCTCCCCACCCAGCCCCACCCCTCCCACCCCCCACCCAGCCCCACCCATCCCACCCAGCCCCACCCCTGCCACCCCCACCCTCTCCTCCCCATATGCACGACAGACAAATAATCCCTGGTGGGCAGTGTGGAACCTGTTGTTCCTACCGGTATAACAGTAGGAAATATCTGAACCGGTCCTGGGCCTCCCCTTGGTCGACTCAGCCTCAAATGAGTACCTGATGCGGTGTGTACACATCACCACGAAGGAGATAGATGCGGATGGGCGTGGTGTTGGCCACCCACTCCCCTGTGTACTGTGCCAGTCCTCATTAGGTGCTCACTAACACCACTTGCCTCAAAAATCTGTTAAGGCTATGAGGGGGATCCCAGGGTCCTAGCCTAGCCGGTCTTCAGTCTTCGTCTTTAGAGCACTGCCTCGGGCCGTCCTGCCGGTCCGTCTTTTATACCCACCTCAGGGACTCTCCACCCCCGGTACCGCCCCCTTTCTGGAACCTTCCAGATGGCTCTGGAATAACCCCCCAACCCCTCACCTGGGGTCGGGGGGGGGGAAACTCGGCCTCTCAACGGTCCGGGTTCTCTCTCTAACTCAGGGTGGCACCCCCTGTAGACTCGTGCCCGCAACTACAGGTAAGCATACAGGGTGGTGTGTGCTTTGTATTTCCGACGCAACATATATGGCAATAAATACTCTACATAGAGAGAGCATGGCATCTGTGTGTGTGTGTACTGCATGACACACGGTGTACGGTGTGTAATGCACAGTGATGGGCTGCTGCTGCACTTGACGTTGATGTCGGGGCAGGCAGAGTCCTCGCTCCGGGTCCCGGTGGCGTTGCTCCGGGGGAACGTGCAGAAGAAGGCGTTGGTCAGGAGGCAGGCGGCCTGCTCCTGAGACATCGTCAGCATCAAGCCGGTGTCCCGGCGGAGCAGCGGCAGGGGCTGGGGACACGTGCGGTGCACAGGGTGCAGCGACGTTACACGCGGCAACGGGTGGCACGGGGTTGCAGAGAAGCAACGGCGCAATGGTAACACCGATGCAGAGCACTGAGTCTGCAGCACTGGGATGCTGGGGTCTAGATCAAGGAGTTCTGAAATGCACGAAAACCAGATTATTGTTGTACACGTGAGGTTAATGGTGCAGCCCTGCAATTACTTGCTCATGCAACTGCTGGTGAAAGAACCTCCACTAGAGGGAGGTCTAGAGTGCCGATCCGGTGGGTATTTTTGGCCAACTTTTCCACACTGACCATAGGTTTTGAAAGAGGTGGGAGTACTTACCATTTAGCCCACTGCACGCGACCCACCGATTTACTGTGGGTGGACAAAAACAGGGAATTGTAAGAATCCTGGTCAATGTTTTCAAGGCCAGGCTGGGAGATCGAACCGCGACATTTGAAGTCAATCGTGATAACCATTCCACAGTCATGGCAGCAGCCCTTTTGCAGAAATCAAATAAAATATTGGAGAGGGCTTCACACAAGAAACAAGATTTAGTGGTTTGGACGTGGCTCTCCAATGAATACAGAGAGGGTACCACAAGTAGCGGTGCATACTCGGGCGTAAGGAAATAAAAGCAGAGACAAAGAATGAGATAGATCGATGCAATAAAGAATTGGCAGTGGTGCACCAAGCACGACCCCTTGCTGAGCGCATCGCGCCTCGTGCACACAGACAGCACCAGGCCGAGTTTGGCGGCACCCGCGCTCCGCGAGTGGCGCACAACCCGTGGGTAGGCGATGCCCTCTGGTGGACAAGGCGCGGTACAGGCGGCAGCACGAGACGCCAGCAGCGTTGCGCTGCCAGGGTGACTCACCCGAACACCTCCGTACACACACACATACACACACACCTCTATACACTTACACACACATACACCTCTTCACACTTACACACACCTACACACACACATCTATATACTTACACACACCTACACACAAGTACCTCTATACACCTACACACACACACCTCGATGCATCTACACACCTACACACTTCTATACACTCATACACACCTACACACACACACCTCTATACACCTAAACACCTATACACACACCTCTATACCCTTACTCACACCTACACACAGGAGGAGGAGGTGGTAGTGCAGGAACGAAAGGGCCTGGCTCGTGTGGCGAACGCGATCCGTGCGCTCCTCCGCAGCATGATGCTGTTTTGTTGCGGCCGGTCGACCGCACAGTTGGGGTGATGGAGGTGGTTCGGCGGTGCTTACCATGACCGCTATCACCCAACCACCCCGTGATACACACCACACACACTACAAACACCACACACCCCACACGCCCCACACACACCACACACACACCACTCACACTACTCACACCACACACACCACAAACTCCACTCTTACCACACACACCACACACACCACACATACCACTCACACCACACTCACTCAGTGACTCAACTACGACGCATCAACCCATCCACTCACTCATCCACCCACGCACCCACTCGCGAACGCACCCACTCATCCACACACGCACCCACGCAC
>JAAXLI020002402.1:0-13540 GCA_014621495.2 Entosphenus tridentatus | reverse complement strand
TGGGTCTGTGAGTGTGGGTCTGTGAGTGTGGGTCTGTGAGTGTGGGTGAGTGTGGGTCAGTGATTGAGGAAGTAGGTGAGTGTGTTAGAGATTGTGGGTGATTGGGTAAGTCATGGGTGACGTGAGCAGGTGTGTTGTTTGGGGGTGAGTGGGTGGGTAGGTGAGTGGGTTAGAGATTGATTGGGTGAGTTAGTGGGTGGCTGAGTGGGTGGGTGGGTGAATGGGTTTAGAGATTGAGTGGGTGGTGGGTGGTTGGGTTTGTGAATGGTTGAGGTGAGTGAGTGGGTGGGTCAGCGCGTGAGTGGGTGTGGGAGTGGGTGAGTGGTGAGTTGGTGAGAGGATTAGTGACTTGGTGGGTTCGAGATTGCGTGGCTGAGTGAGTGGGTTAGAGATTAAGTGGGTGGCAGGGTAAGTGGGTGGGTTGCTTAATGGGTGAGTGGGTGGATGAATAGGTGAGTGGACAGGTGCATGGTTTAGTGGGTGAGTGAATAAGTGAGTGGGTGGGTGAGTGGATTGTTGAGTGAATGTGTGGGTGGTTGAGTTATTGGGTAGATGGGTGTGTGAATATGGGAGGTGAGTTCGTGTGTTAGTGGGTGGGTGAGTCGGAGAGTGAGGCACCATGGTGCCAAGATGTTAACTACCTCGCCTTGTATACAGGAGGTTGTGGATTTTATCCCAGCCCTTCCGTTTGTATATTTGGAGTTTCTATCTTCTCCCCGTGGTCGCGTGGAATTTTTCCAGGTTGTCCCTCCACATTTGAAAATGCATTTATATAATTTGGTTGCAATAACATTCTACGTGAAAAACCACTTAATTGAACTGTCATTTGCGCTGAGGTGGTTTCCGACAAAGATCTATAGCTCAGGGCCTTACCCAGTAAAATGAAAAACAATTAAATATTAGTTTATTGTGTGTATGAGTGGGTGCGTGCGTGAGTGGGTGTAGGTGGATGAGTGAGTGAATGGGTTGATGCGTTGTAGGTGAGTCGCTGAGTGAGTCGCTGGGTGCATGAGTGTGAGTTAGAGATTGAGTGGGTGGCTTAGTGAGTGGGTCAGTGTATGAATGGCTCAGTAGTTGAGTGAGTGGGTGTTAGAGTGGGTGGGTAAGTGTATGGGTTAGTGGGTGGGAGAGTCAGACAGTGGGGCGCCACGGTGGCGAGATGTTAACTACCTCGCCTGGTATGCAGAAGGTTGTGGGTTTGATCCCGACCCTGACACCTGTATATTTCCCTCCACATTTAAAATCAGGATTTGGCTGCAATACATGTCTATGTGATAAGCCACTTCGTTGACCTATCATTTTTAACCGGGTCATTTCTGAAAAAATGTTTAGCTCTGTCGGCCTTACCTGGTAAAATAACCACAATTTAGATTTAGTTTAGTGTGTTGGTGAGTGGGCGGGTGAGTGCGTGGGTGAGTGCGTGGGTGGGTGGGTGGGTGAGTGGGTGAGTGTGAGTGGCTCGGTGGTTGAGTTAGTGGGTGGTTAAATGTTTTGGTGGTTGAATTATTGGGTGGTTGAGTGATGAGTGGGTGAATAATTACGTGGTTTGTGGGTGAGTTGCTGAGGGAGTGGCCGGGTGGTTGGGCGAGTGGGTGGGTTAGAAATTGAGTGGGTGGCATGGTGAGTGGATGTGTATGTGACTGGGTGAGTAGGTGAGTGGCTGGGTGAGTATGTGAGTGGATGGATGAGTGAGGGGGTGAGTGGGTTTGTGGATGAGTGTGTGGGTAGCAGGTTATGTGGGTAGTGGGTGGGTTATAAATTGAGTGAGTGGGTTAGTGACTGGGTGAGTTGTAGTTGAGAGTCAGTTTAAAAGTGAGTTGGTGGGTTAGAGATTGACTGGCTCGGTGAGTGAGTGCTGGGTGGGTTAGTGAGTTGTTGGGTGGGTGAGTGTTAGTGGGTGGATGATCGACTGGGTGGGTGGTTGAGTGAGGAGATGGGTGGGTGGTTTGCAGTGACGTGTGGTGAGGTCAATGGCTGGGGAGGCACTGGCTTGTGTCAGAGCCAGATTCACACACTGAGGAGGACGTGGCCTCACGGAGGGGGGCGTGTTAGACGCATCCTCCTCAGTGAGGCAAATGTGATGGCTGCCTCCCCTGGTGCTTTTTCATTGCAGTTTCATGACGAGACCAGCGAGCCTAAATATCTTAATACACATACGTGAAATAAGTTACCTGGAGTATGGAAGGCGAGGACATGAAATGAAGGGGTCTACAAACATTACATTGGTGACATACTGTGATAGTAACAGGCACGCGCTTATTGCCCGCTCTCCATCCAGTTACTGAGGGGTTGCGTAATCAGGGGAGGCTGAGCTCGTCGCTGCCTCACCTCTCGTCTCTTCCTGTATTTGCAGCGGAGCTCCGCAAATTTGGCAATTTTGTCTATAAAAATGGTTGGAATCGTACAGAAATGACATTTATAACAGATCAATGGAAAAATCTTAATTATTATTTTATTATTCTATTTTACTTTTCGTAACAACTATTGTCATTGGAGTATGTCAGGTGAGGCTCTGCGTCCCCTGACCGCACGTCCCTGGTGGGTTGATAGGTTGGTGAGGAAGTGAGAGAGTTGGTGGGTACGAGATTGAGTGGGTGGCTGGCTCAGTGGTTGAGAAGATGGGTGTGCGATTTCATGGGTGAGTGAGTCGGTGAGTGAGTGGGTGAGTGGGTTTTTGTATGGGTGAGTGCTTCAGTGGGTTCATGAGTGAGTGGATGGGTTATTGAGTGAGAGGGTGGATATTTGAGTAAGTGGTGTGCGTGAATAGGTGAATGGGTGGGTGTTTGAGTGAGTGAGTGAGTCAGAGAATGGGGTGCCACGGTGGTGAGATGGTAACTTCCTCACCTAGTATACAGGAGGTTGTCTATTCGATCCCGACCCTGCCGCCTGTATATTTAGAGTTTGCATCTTCTCCCTGTGGTCACGTGGATTTTTCTCCGGGTCCTCGGGGTTTTACCTCTGCATTGAGAATAAACTTGCATTCAGAGGATTTGGCTGCAATAAATGTATATGTGATAAGCCACTTTGTTTACCTGTAATTTGTAACAAAGTCGCTTTTGAAAAATATCTATATAGCTCTGTGGGCCTTAGCTGGTACAATAAGAAATAGTTCAGTTTTCGTTTATTGGGTGGGTGAGTGGTTGGTGGGTGATTGATTGAGTGCGTGGGTGGTTGGGTGGGTGGGTGAGTGTGTGAGTTAGAGAGTGGGTGGGTGGATGGGTGGATGGGTGGGTGTGTGAGTGGGGGAGTGAATAGGTCAGTGGGTGTGTGAGTGGAGTCTAGAGTGAGTGGGTCAGTGAGTGAGTGGGTTGGTGGGTGGGTCATTGAGTTAAAGAGTGGGTGTGTAGGTGAGTGCACAGGTATGTTCTTGAGTGGCTGTGTGTGTGTGCATGAGCAAGTGAGTTTGCGGTTGAGTGGGTGCCAGGTTGAGTGGATGAGTGAGTGTGTGGGTGGCTTTCGTAGTTTAGTGGTTGGGTGAGTCAGATAATGAGGCGCCACAGTGGCGAGATGCAAACTCCCTCGCGAAAGTCGACGTGTTAAACTGGTATATTGGAATTCGTAGGTTTGACCCCAACCCTGATGTCTGTATATTTGGAGTTTACATCTTCTCTCGTGGTCACGTTGATGTTTCTCTGATTACTTTGGGTTTGTTTAACACGTAGACTTTCGCGACCAATATCATCCATAATAGAGGTTTATTTTTTGGGTTAGATTGCGTAAATATATAAATGTGTCGTTAAAACCCACCACCACCCGACACAGCCAACTAGTAAGGGTTGTCACGTACGCAGAACATGCCAATTTGTAACTAGTACAGCTCACGGTGTGTTGGAGAGTCAAGCCACAACATTTACAATTTGAGTACGACGTTTCGGCAGTAATTACAACTAGCTTCATCAGGCAACAGCCAGATTTGTGGAGACATTCACCTGTTTCGTTCCTTATGTAGAGGTGTAGATGTGGTGCCTGTTTTTATAATTTGCCTGTTATCATTCACCTGTTATCAAGTTAAAAGTAGAAATAGTTATTATTGTTGTAATCACGTTATAATTAGGAATAATTATTTCGTTAAAAGTAGAAATAATTATTGTTATCAAGTTCTAAGTGGAAATAATAATTACTGTTCTCATTCGCCTGTCGTTATCATTTTCCTGTTGTTATTTTTCGCCTATTGTTATCAAGTTAGAAGTAGAAAGTTATTATTGTTATCATTCGCCTGGTGTTTTGTAGCGCACGTCTCTAATCCAGCACTGTGGAAGGTAGCGAGGGTTGGTGAATCACCGCACAATGATGTTGTCAAATCCCCTTCCCGTGGGCGTCGAGGTGCCATAACCTGACTCACCAGGAGAAGGCAGTAGAGCAAGTGGACTAATCGCCATCTTCACCTGTACAGGGATAGTGTTTCACCCTCGCACGCATGGGTTTTCTCCGGGTACTCCGGTTTCCCCCACTGGTATAAACACTCATCATTAATTAGCGCATAATGCCTCCATAGAGGACCGCGGAGCTTAGACAATTGTTGGTACTGGCTCACCACGTGGCTTCCTTCCTGCACGGCTGTGGTTCCTCATGCCTCCGAGTCGTTTTTGTGCGCGCTATAAAACTTGTAATAATTACTATTATTCGCTAGGCGGTGGTGTTGGAAGCCTGTAATCCAGCAGTGGAAGGCAGCAAAGGTGAGTGGATCACACAGTGAATGTTGTGAAACCCCCTTCCCGTGGGCATCGAGGTGCCTTCTCCTGGCTGGCTGGCCAGGAGAAGGCAGTACAGAAAGTGGCATAATCGCCATCTTTGCCTGTACTGTTTAAAGTGCTACCCCTCGTATGCGTGGGTTTTCTCCAGGTGCTCCGGTTTCCCCCACTTGTGTAAGAACTCATCATTCATTCGTCGAAAACTTAAAAAAAACAATTCAGGACCCGACTGTGACTCAGTGTGGATTTCCTGGAGTAAGTCCATTTTATTATTATACAGAATTAAAGGGGCTGTTTGATGACACGACTAGAGAGCTGGCTTGCACTGCAGGGAACTTAATATTAAACTTGGATTCCACAACCCTCAATGGCCATTTTAAGTTAAATTTGTGCATGTAAGACTCGCACAAACAACCATACCCAGAAACCCATAGACCCCAACAGAGACCCATCCATTCCTACAGACACTCAGACTCACACAGCGACCCCATACTCACAGAGACCGATAGACATGCACAGAGACCCATAGCCTCACACAGAGATCCATACACTCAAAGGCCCAAAAACTCACACAGAAATCCATAGATTCGCACAGAGGTCAATAGAATTTGAATTTGAATATTTATTTATACTGGATGAATTTGATGAGCTATAACGATCTGTTTTCACAGACGTCCAATCGGGTGGGTCAGAAAATAACAACAAAAATACAATACAAAAACATCACAGGAAAGGTAAACAAATTGTTTCAAAATATACAAATTAAACTGAACTCTTTTTATCTTACCATAGACTCATACAAGCATGTTGGACTCGCACAGAGACCTTAACCACTCAACCTCGAACAATTAAAACCCTCTAAACCCCTAACTATCTAAATCCATAACCATCTAAACCGCTAACCCTCTCAACCCCTTTACCCTTACAACCCTAATCTTTAAACCCCTCGCCCTCTAAAAGCTTAACCTCTAAACCCCCAAAACCTTAACCATCTCAATCCCTAACCCTCTAAATTCCTATACCCCTAACAATCAACCCCTTTACCCTTAACCCTAACCCACCAAAACCCTCACTCTCTAAACCCCTTATTATTTTAACCCTAACCGTCTAAGCCATTAAAAACCAAACCCTCAACCCTCTGAATTCCTAACCCTCTAAACCTTGAAACCCTAACCTTCTAAACCCTAAATCCCTAACATTCTAAATACCAACCAATCTAAACCACTACCCTCTAAAGAACTAACCCTCTAGACCCCTAACCCTCTGAACTCATAACCTCCTAAATCCTCAACTTCTGAAACCCTAACCCTCAAAGCCCTAACGTTCTAAAACCCTAAATCCATAACCTAATCCCAACACATTTAAACCCAAACCCTCTAAAGAACGAACCCTCTAGACGCCTAACCCTTAAAACACCTATGCCCCTAAAATGCTAACCTTCTAAACACATAATCCACTAAACCCGTAATCCTCTAAACCCATAAAGTTTTTTTTTGTTAGATTAAGTAAATATAAATGTGTCGTTAAACCAACCACCACCCGAAACAGCCAATTAGTGTTGGAGACTAACTAAAACAAAACTTTATTATGGACAATATTAGTTGTGAAAGTCTAGGTGTTAACCCCTTAACTCTAAAACTACTAAACCCCTAACGCTGTAAATCCCTAACCCTTGAAACCCCGATACCTCTAAACCCCTAAACACATACCCTTATAACCTTCTCAACTCCTAACCATCTAAACCATTCAACCTCCAATAATCGAAACCCATAAACTTCTAAACACCTAACTCTAAACCCCTAACCCTCTAAAACCCATAAACCTCTAAACACGTAACTCTCTAAACCCTCTAAACTCAAAACGTTCTAAACTCTAACCCTCTAAACACCAAATCCTCTGAAGGACTTTTCCCTTAACCCAACCGTCTAAACACCTCACCCTATAAAACCGCAACCCATAAACCCCCAACACTCTTAACTGCCTAAACCCTTAACCTTATAAACCCCAAACCGTCTAAACCCCTAAACCTGTAAAACCGTAACCCACTAAACCCCTCACCTTATAAACCCCTAATCCCCTAAACATCAAAACCTCTAAACCCATAACCTTCTGAAACTCCTAACCTTGTAAACCAATACACCGAGCAATCAAAACCCATGAACCATATAAACCTATAAACACCCAACTCTCTAAATCCCGAACCCTCTAAACACATAACCTTCTAAACTCTAATCAAATAAAAAAGCCTCAACCCCTTTACCCTTAAAACCCTATCCGTCTAAACTCACCCTTTGAAATCCTAACCCAAATACACCGAAAACCCTAACCCTCTAAACCCGTCAACCTCTAACACACTCAACCCCGAAACATCATAACCCTTGAAACACCCAAAACCTCTAAACCGCTTATCCCCTAAAAATCCCAAACCTCTAAACCCCTAAGCCCATAACCTTATAAACTCCAAACCCTCTAAACCACTAACCCTTTAACAATCAAACCCCATAAATCCTCTAAACACCTAATTCTCTAAACCGAGAACCCTTTAAACCCGTATCCTTCTAAACTGTAACCCTCTAAAATCCAACCCTCAAAACCCCTTTACCCTTAAAACCATAACGGTCTAAACCCATCACCCTGTAAAATCCTAACCCATAAACCCCCAAACCTCTAACCTACTGAACCCTTAACCTAAACCCTTACAGTGAGGGAAAAAAGTATTTGATCCCCTGTTGATTTTGTACGTTTGCCCACTGACAAAGAAATGATCAGTCTATAGTTTTAATGGTAGGTTAGTTTGAACAGTGAGAGACAGAATAACAACAACAAAATCCAGAAAAACGCATGTCAAAAATGTTATAAATTGATTTGCATTTAATGAGGGAAATAAGTATTTGACCCCCTCTCAATTAGAAAGATTTCTGGCTCCCAGGTGTCTTTTATACAGGTAACGAGCTGAGATTAGGAGCACACTCTTAAAGGGAGTGCTCCTAATCCAAACTCTCCACCAAGGCCAAGACCAAAGAGCTCTCCAAGGATGTCAGGGACAAGATTGTTGACTTACACAAGGCTGGAATGGGCTACAAGACCATCGCCAAGCCGCTTGGTGAGGTGACAACATCTTCTTGGTTCTTTCGGTAAAGTCACGTAGAAGGGAAGTAATAAAATAATAAAAATAAAACATAATAAAATAATTCTCACGACGTTTCGGCCACAACGCAAGCAGACGTCTTCAGGTGGAGAACAGGTCTGTCAAGGAGACAGAGTCTGAATGGCACGCCCAGGCTTGGAGCGACTATTTATGCTGGGATGGAGGGGCGAAGAGCGTCTTGACAAAATAATTTGCATATCAAGAGGAATTTAGAATATTCATGGGAAATGCAGATGCGATTAGTACTACTTGTGAAATGTGTAGGAGGTTTGGCGACGGGTTTAAAGTCATTATGCCCATGCATTATGCAGGATTAGCGGTATCAAGGGGAGGGAGTAAGGTTAGAATAAAAAAAGGGAAGGAATGTTAATAATATGGTGCCGCAGCAACTAATATGCTTATAGACTATACATTGTAATATTACACTATGTATTATTCTACCCAACCAACTGTATACCACACTGCTATATATTCACTATAAAATGACGATACTATATATTACCTTATACATTGTATTAAACATTACACTTTAATACTATTTATTATTATACAATATGGTATAAACTATACCATTGACCGTCGCGTGAAAGGTACTAAGAGGAAGCAACGAAATATGTCAATGGGAGAGTGGTGGTAGGAAGCTTGCAGTGGAGCAAAGAATCCATTCCCTGCGGAGAATACAAGATATATAGTCAATGTCAGTGAGTGGACTGCGGTCTGAAAGTCACCGTAAACGTGAACACAATCAGTTAAGATCCGAAATGGTTTATTACGTCCTTCCAATGATTGCTGAGCCAGAATCCATCTTCTCGGTTGAAATTGTCTGTGTTTGTATATGTGGATCGCCTCATGGACGAATCTCTCATGGTAGCCGGATGGCTTGCAGAGAACCTCTGTCTTGGAGAAGTCAATATCAATGTGAGCCCACTGAATTGTAACAGTGATCCGCCACGGCTGAGGTGTTTGTCCTACCGTGTTTCAAGTCTGTTTTATGTTCACGGATGCGGTCCGAGACATGTCGTTTGGTTTCTCCAATGTAACTGCTACCACAGAGGCAACTTAGTTTGTAAACGCCAGGGTACTGTATGTCTGGAACTACGTCTTTTACAGACGGGACCTAACCCTCTAAACCCCTTTACCCTTAAAACCCTAACCCTCTAAACCCCTAACTCTCGAATCCCCTCAACCCCTAACACTATCAACCCCTAAACCCTATATCCCTCGAAATCCCTAAACCCCTTATCCCAGAAATAACCCGAAACCTCTAAACCCTTAACTTTATAAATCCCTAACCCTCTAAACTCCTAACTCTTTGTGTGGAATGTGGTGGGGGTGGGATCATGGGGTGGGTGGGTGCAGGGTGTGTGTGGTGTGCGGTGGGTGGTGGGTATCACAGGGGGGTGAATGGGTGCAGGGTGTGTGTGGTGGGTATAGTGATAGTGGTCGTGGTTCACAACGATCCGTGACCACCACCACCTCTACTGTGTGGTCGACCGGCCACCACACAGCAGCACGCGTCGGAGGAGTGAACGGATGGTTCTCCCTATGCGGCCCAGACTCCCTCGCTTCCTCTTCTCCTCCTGCATCACCATCACCAGATCCTCTTTCCTTGTCATCTCCTTCTCCACCATCTTCTCCACCAATGTCTCCTCCACCTGCACCACCATCTCATCCTCCTGCTCCTTCGTCCATACCTCCTCTGTCTCCCCCCTCATCTCCTCTTCCTCCTGCACCACCAGCTCCTCCACCAGGGTCTCCTCCTCCTGCACCACCAGCTCCTCCACCAGGATCTCCTCTTCCTCCACAACAACCGTCAGCCATTTAGAGGCCTGGGCGAGTACGGAGGATGGGGGCAGCGCCGGCTCCGCTCTGTAAAGAGATGCACACGACACCGTTCCAACTTCCTGCTACAGCAGAGATCGCACTCCCCCCCCCCCCAACATCGTGCAGAGATAGATTAACCAGGTCAATAACGATGCTGCAGTAACGTAGCATACCTTTGCCCATCGTGGGTCTGGTTACAAAATGGCCATTAGTCTTGCGATATCACACTGGATGAAAGGCTATATGGCAAAGATATGGCTGCTTAATTATTTGTCCTCACCCAGAAACCAATTATAAAAATACATCCGTATATAACCGAATGTACACGTGGGGTTTGAACTGTACATGTGTTCGTTTGCAGGCAGCAGGGCTGGAACTCACAGTCAGAGGGACCTGGGTTTGATGCCCAAACTTGGGCCACTTTCTCCGTGTGGAATGTGGAGTGTGTTCTACCCCCCCCCCCCGTTTTATCCTGCATTTGTTTCCAAAATCAGAATAAATTATTTAGACTGAATGAAGAGGAATCCGATAAGCTATGAAGCTCATCGTTCACATATATGCAGTCGAGGCACAGGGTCAGCAAGTTACAACAACAAACAAAAGAAAATTAGTGCAACGTGTAAATATGTAAGCAAGTCACAAAATAATTGAGCATATAAGCACAAAGTACGTAAAATCCTGCCAGTTTTTCAACACTAAATACAAATGTAGGGGTTGTTACGGGGAGAAAGGCGGACAGAAACACAAGGGTGTCTGGACCCACACACGGGTGTCTACATCCACGTCCGCATCGGTTAACCCTGGGGGGGGCATGGGGGTGCTGTGATCCCCCATAGCCCCACCCCCCGGAGAGGATTCTTATAAAAGGCGGGGAGCCAGAGGGCTCGAGGCCAGTGTGTGAGAAGCTTACCAGTGAAGACTGAAGACCGGCAGAATAGGCCCTGGAACTCCCCTGGCTCGCTGTCCTTGTCAGGGCCGAGCAGGGCAAGCCAGTGGCGCAGCCCCAAGAGCTCCAGGACCGCTGCTCTTGTAAGAGCACGGCCTGGTTAGCTGGGTGCCGGGATCCGTGCTTGACCAGGGCCGGATCAGATAGCCTCCCCTAGCACTCATAGCGGAGGACTGGGAATAGGACAGTCAGGGGATAGTGCTAGGGGTGTTTCCCATTGAGTACGGGTGAAGGGGCCGTTACCCCTTCAAGTATTGTTACCGCCTTTTGGTTAAATAAAAGAGTGTGCCTCAACTACGTCGTCTGTCTCCCTGAGAACTCACTACACTTGTATAAGTGTAGTTTATCGTGTCGTGTATAGTGTAGTGTCTAGGTTAAACGTTGAGTTTTATAAGGGCACCACGGGGTAACCAGCCCCTCCCCACCCAGCCCCACCCCTCCCACCCCCCACCCAGCCCCACCCATCCCACCCAGCCCCACCCCTGCCACCCCCACCCTCTCCTCCCCATATGCACGACAGACAAATAATCCCTGGTGGGCAGTGTGGAACCTGTTGTTCCTACCGGTATAACAGTAGGAAATATCTGAACCGGTCCTGGGCCTCCCCTTGGTCGACTCAGCCTCAAATGAGTACCTGATGCGGTGTGTACACATCACCACGAGGGAGATAGATGCGGATGGGCGTGGTGTTGGCCACCCACTCCCCTGTGTACTGTGCCAGTCCTCATTAGATGCTCACTAACACCACTTGCCTCAAAAATCTGTTAAGGCTATGAGGGGGATCCCAGGGTCCTAGCCTAGCCGGTCTTCAGTCTTCGTCTTTAGAGCACTGCCTCGGGCCGTCCTGCCGGTCCGTCTTTTATACCCACCTCAGGGACTCTCCACCCCCGGTACCGCCCCCTTTCTGGAACCTTCCAGATGGCTCTGGAATAACCCCCCAACCCCTCACCTGGGGTCGGGGGGGGGGGAAACTCGGCCTCTCAACGGTCCGGGTTCTCTCTCTAACTCAGGGTGGCACCCCCTGTAGACTCGTGCCCGCAACTACAGGTAAGCATACAGGGTGGTGTGTGCTTTGTATTTCCGACGCAACATATATGGCAATAAATACTCTACATAGAGAGAGCATGGCATCTGTGTGTGTGTGTACTGCATGACACACGGTGTACGGTGTGTAATGCACAGTGATGGGCTGCTGCTGCACTTGACGTTGATGTCGGGGCAGGCAGAGTCCTCGCTCCGGGTCCCGGTGGCGTTGCTCCGGGGGAACGTGCAGAAGAAGGCGTTGGCCAGGAGGCAGGCGGCCTGCTCCTGAGACATCGTCAGCATCAAGCCGGTGTCCCGGCGGAGCAGCGGCAGGGGCTGGGGACACGTGCGGTGCACAGGGTGCAGCGACGTTACACGCGGCAACGGGTGGCACGGGGTTGCAGAGAAGCAACGGCGCAATGGTAACACCGATGCAGAGCACTGAGTCTGCAGCACTGGGATGCTGGGGTCTAGATCAAGGAGTTCTGAAATGCACGAAAACCAGATTATTGTTGTACACGTGAGGTTAATGGTGCAGCCCTGCAATTACTTGCTCATGCAACTGCTGGTGAAAGAACCTCCACTAGAGGGAGGTCTAGAGTGCCGATCCGGTGGGTATTTTTGGCCAACTTTTCCACACTGACCATAGGTCTTGAAAGAGGTGGGAGTACTTACCATTTAGCCCACTGCACGCGACCCACCGATTTACTGTGGGTGGACAAAAACAGGGAATTGTAAGAATCCTGGTCAATGTTTTCAAGGCCAGGCTGGGAGATCGAACCGCGACATTTGAAGTCAATCGTGATAACCATTCCACAGTCATGGCAGCAGCCCTTTTGCAGAAATCAAATAAAATATTGGAGAGGGCTTCACACAAGAAACAAGATTTAGTGGTTTGGACGTGGCTCTCCAATGAATACAGAGAGGGTACCACAAGTAGCGGTGCATACTCGGGCGTAAGGAAATAAAAGCAGAGACAAAGAATGAGATAGATCGATGCAATAAAGAATTGGCAGTGGTGCACCAAGCACGACCCCTTGCTGAGCGCATCGCGCCTCGTGCACACAGACAGCACCAGGCCGAGTTTGGCGGCCCCCGCGCTCCGCGAGTGGCGCACAACCCGTGGGTAGGCGATGCCCTCTGGTGGACAAGGCGCGGTACAGGCGGCAGCACGAGACGCCAGCAGCGTTGCGCTGCCAGGGTGACTCACCCGAACACCTCCGTACACACACACATACACACACACCTCTATACACTTACACACACATACACCTCTTCACACTTACACACACCTACACACACACATCTATATACTTACACACACCTACACACAAGTACCTCTATACACCTACACACACACACCTCGATGCATCTACACACCTACACACTTCTATACACTCATACACACCTACACACACACACCTCTATACACCTAAACACCTACACACACACCTCTATACCCTTACTCACACCTACACACAGGAGGAGGAGGTGGTAGTGCAGGAACGAAAGGGCCTGGCTCGTGTGGCGAACGCGATCCGTGCGCTCCTCCGCAGCATGATGCTGTTTTGTTGCGGCCGGTCGACCGCACAGTTGGGGTGATGGAGGTGGTTCGGCGGTGCTTACCATGACCGCTATCACCCAACCACCCCGTGATACACACCACACACACTACAAACACCACACACCCCACACGCCCCACACACACCACACACACACCACTCACACTACTCACACCACACACACCACAAACTCCACTCTTACCACACACACCACACACACCACACATACCACTCACACCACACTCACTCAGTGACTCAACTACGACGCATCAACCCATCCACTCACTCATCCACCCACACACCCACTCGCGAACGCACCCACTCATCCACACACGCACCCACGCAC
>JAAXLI020002401.1:0-13544 GCA_014621495.2 Entosphenus tridentatus | reverse complement strand
CATCGGCACGCAGCGGGGAGGGACCTCGGGGACCAGCGGCCCCCACAACTTGGTGTCAGAAGTCGCACGAACCCTCACATCTTCACGGGAAGGTGGCGCGCTACTCCACGTAAAGGTAAGGCATGTGTTCACCGGCCAGGGGACCCCTACATGGAAAGCGTTTTCCCGCAATATCATAGGGGCTAAAGAGCTTAACGGCTGGTCGGACGCGCAGGCGTTACGACAACTTACGTTGAACCTGGATGGGCGGGCAGCCGACTTTGTAGAGGCACTACCCGAAAGCGCGCAAACCCAACTAGAGGAACTAATGCGTAGATTAGACCTGCGTTTCGGCACGCACAACGCGATACGGGCGAAGACGGCCTTAGAGGCGCGCCGACGCCAACCCGGCGAGGACTTCCGAGACTACGCCGAGGACGTGCGATCACTAACCCGGATCGCCCGTCCAGAGTTCGCGAAGGAGGTCATTGACGCGCTAGCTGCAGACAAGCTGCTCAGGTACCTAGCTCGCACCGCGTGGTGGCAGCCCAAAAGGGGTAGCGCAGGCCTCCCCTTCGATACCCTAGTCGAGCACGCACTTGAGTGTGAGGAGCTCTCCAGCGAACGTTCGCAGCTCCGAGGGTCGGGACAGGAGTGCACCGTGGCGAGCCTGATCTCCGACGAGGAGGAGGAGGAGCGCGCCATTGCAGTAAGGGGAAGGGCAAGGGAGCCCCAGAGACCCAGCGAGACAACCCCGGGGTGGGTAGCCGGGCTACAGACCGGCATAGGAGATATACGCGAGGAAGCGAATAAAAATATGAAGACCCTCCAGTCTGAGATGGGTGAACTACGTTCCACAGTAGGGGGGCTGGCCGGGAGGGTGTCCAAATTAGAGTCCGATTTGGGACAACTGCGTAATGGGAGAGGGAGCGAGCAAGGGGCCCGCTACGGAGCCGCCCCCCCTCCCCGGACATGTTATATGTGCGACCGCCGAGGGCACCTAATGAGAAACTGTCCTGAACTCACCCGGGCTAGGCAGACGCGGGGGTTAAACTCCAACGCCCCCTAGAGCGCGGACCAACTAGGGGTGCAATCGACGCGGTCCCGATACAAATAGACGATAATGAGAATAATGGCGAGCGAGTGATCTCCACACAGGTTCCAGCAACAACGCCCACGGAAACGGTGACTCCTGGCGACTGGCTGCGGGAACTGGTGGCGGGGATCACGGGGGCTACATCGCTGGTGGAGGGGCAGGTCAACGGGCGGCGTACCCAGATCCTACTGGACACGGGGGCGGTAGCCTCACTCGTGAGTGCGGCACACTGCAGCATGACCGGGGTCGATGTGAGCCGCCTGCAGGCCCCGGACCGCGCACTGCACACGGCGAGCGGAGCCGGAATGGGGCTACTGGGGAGGGTCACCCTGGAGGTCCGCATAGGCAGCCAGGTGTGCACCCAGGAGTTCTACGTGTCGAGTGTGCTGTGCCACGAGTGTATTGCAGGTACCGACCTCTTGGAAAAGATGGGGCTCAACGTGCAGCCCCGCCAGCGGTGCGCCACCATGGAGAGCAGCGGGGAGCGGATACCCTTCCTGGGACGAGAACTGAGTAGACCCCTCTTCGCACCCGTGGCCGCTACCCTGGCGACGGCCGTCACCATCGGGCCGCTCGCCGAGATGCTGGTACCGGTGGCAACATCCCTCACCGACCCCGCGCACCGACCATCAGGGGAGGTAATGCTAACTCCTCATCCGGAGTTGGCAAAACGGTATGGGGTGGTGGGTTCAGCCACGTTGGTAAACGCAGATGGGGGCCGATTGTTTATGCGGGTGTTTAACCCTCACAGTACCCCGGCGATGCTGCGACGGCGCACACCGATAGCCACCGTACACCCACTGCACGCACGCCACTCTGACGACTCGGTGTTCGCACTCTGGGCTGAGGACACCGGTCGTTCCGAGGGTGACCAGGACCTGGCCTGGCGAGTCGGTCCGACTCCCCGAGCCGAGGTCGTTCCCCTGCTCGACGCGTTACATGTACCATGGGCAGATTTACCTAAGGGAGAGGCCGGACAGCTGCGCGAGTTACTGCAGGAGTATGCCGATGTGTTCAGTGAACACGACTCGGACGTGGGTCGGACCGACCTTGTTAAGCACCAAATTGACACCGGTGCAGCCCGACCCATCAAACTCCCTGCGTACCGAGTGGGTGCACCCGAACGCGCCCAGATCAAAGAGGCGGTGGGGGACATGCTTCGCGATAACATAATTCAGCCCTCGGCGAGCCC
Source organism: Entosphenus tridentatus (assembly GCA_014621495.2). Lineage (NCBI taxonomy): Eukaryota > Metazoa > Chordata > Hyperoartia > Petromyzontiformes > Petromyzontidae > Entosphenus > Entosphenus tridentatus. The sequence continues at coordinate 11,277 of JAAXLI020002401.1, read as the reverse complement.
CTGGTCAGCCCCGGTGGTACTAGTAACGAAAAAGGATGGGTCCACCCGGTTCTGCGTCGATTACCGTAAGTTGAACGCAGTCACGCTCGGCGACGCCTTCCCAATACCCCGCATCGACGACACTTTTGACAGCCTCGCCGGAGCGCGATATTTTTCCACCCTCGATCTCGCGTCCGGGTACTGGCAGGTGGAGATGGCGAAGGAGGATCGGCCGAAAACTGCATTCACCACCCCGATGGGACTATTCGAGTTTCGAGTACTACCGTTCGGACTCACCAATGCGCCCGCGACGTTCCAGCGGCTGATGGAGTTGGTGATGCGAGGCTTGCAATGGGAACAGTGCCTGATTTACTTGGATGACGTGATAGTGTTCAGTAGATCTTTGTCGGAGCATTGGTCCAGGTTACGAGAGGTGTTCCAGCGACTGCGAGCGGCTCATCTCAAGCTCAAGCCACGTAAGTGTCACATCGCACAACGCGAGGTGGGGTACCTCGGGCACCGCGTCAGCGAGGCAGGCGTGCACACCGATCCGGAGAAGGTACGCGCCGTAGTGGAATGGCCCCGGCCAAGGAATCTGACGGAGATCAGATCATTTTTGGGGCTCGCCACCTATTATCGTCGATTTGTAAAGGGATTCAGTGAGATTGCACGCCCCCTCACCCAACTCACTTCCCCTAAGCACCCCTATCAGTGGACGGGGGCCTGCCAGACGGCCTTCACCACTCTCAAAAACCACCTCACCCACGCCCCCACCCTCGCTTTCCCAGATTTCACCACCGATTTTATTTTGGACACCGACGCCTGCAGCAGCGGGCTGGGCGCGGTGTTGTCACAGGTGCAGGATGGGACGGAACGAGTCATCGCGTACGCCAGCCGGACCTTGAGTGGGGCCGAGCTGAACTATTGCGTGACCCGCCAAGAGTTGTACGCCGTGATTTTCGCATGTAAGCAGTTCCGGCCGTATCTGTACGGCAGGAGATGTCGCGTACGCACTGACCATTATGCTCTGCAGTTTCTTCTTACATTCAAGGAGCCGCGGGGGCAGATGGCCCGGTGGCTGGCGCAGTTGCAGGAGTACAACTTGCAAATCGAGTATCGGGCTGGCCGGACGCATGCAAACGCGGACGCCTTGTCGAGGCGGCCCACGGTGTACGCCGAGACAAGGCCGGAGGAGGCCTGCCCGTGTTTCACGGGGGGACGCTGCCAGCAGGCAACGGACCCCCGAGAGGCCGCGGCCACTGATCCCCCCCCAGCGAGAGAGAGTGCAGTGTGCGCCACAGAGACCCCCGCAGGCGGCACCGAGGATCCCGTCGACCGCCCGGCATGCGCGGGACCCACGGCTCGGGGTCCGGCGGACCACCCCGCCCCGATCGGACGGATCCAGGAGGACGTCGGCTGCGCCTTCCCGGGCCTGAACGACGAGCAGCTGAGGCAGACCCAGCAGCGGGATCCGGATCTGGCGGCGGTGGAGGCGGCGCTGCGGGAGGAAAAGAGCGCCCTACCAGGACCCTGGAGCGGTTTGTATGGCCGGTTGTGTGTGGAGAACGGAGTGGTACGGGAGTTAACCGAGGCCGGCCAGCCGGGGTGCATCTGTGTTCCTGCCCAGGTGCGACCCCAGCTGCTACGGCTGGTGCACGACCACCCGCTCGGGGGCCATGATGGGGAACGACGCACTCGAGAGACCCTGCGTCGCCAGTATCTCTGGCCCAAATTGGCACAAGACGTGGCCGCCTGGGTACAGGGCTGCCGCGCCTGTCAGCAGTGCGGGCCGAAACCGGCACGATACCAGGTACCCCTAAGGCCGTTCCGCGTCAGCCGCACTAATCAGCTGGTCGGGATCGACCTACAGGGGCCATTCCCACGATCCCATCGAGGCAACCGGTATATCCTCGTAGCCGTAGAGTATTTCACCCGCTACCCCGTGGCAGTGGCCATCCCTGATAAAACGGCCTTGGTGGTGGCCCGGGCATTCGTGGAGCATTACGTACTTAAGCATGGGATCCCCGAACGAGTCCTCACCGACCAGGGTAGCGAGTTTGAGGCCGAGTTGTTTCAAGCGCTGTGCCGAGAGTTCGGAATCCAGAAGGACCGAACCACAGCCTACCACCCCCAGGCGAACGGTATGGTGGAGCGCATGAATCAGACCTTAGCAGGGAAGCTTAAACGTATGGCGGCCACAAATCAACGGGATTGGGACGAACACCTCCCCTACGCCCTGTTCGCCTATGCCACCACTGTACACACATCGACGGGACAAACCCCGTTCCTAATGATGTTTGGCCGTGAGTCTCGTTTACCCGCAGATCTGCTGTTCGGCGTTCCCCCACCCCAAACGGAGGAAGGGAGCCGCCCCGTCGAGCACCTGATGGAGACCCTACGAGGGGCCCGGGGTCGGGCCTACCCGCAGGGGGAGGCCGCGCATCAGCGACAGGAGCAGAGCACCCGACCCCGCGTGGAGCCCCCCCTCTTCTCGACAGGCGAAAAGGTGTGGCTACACACCCCTCGCGTCGGGACCGGACAGGTGGGGAAGCTGACGACCTACTGGCGGGGACCTTGGACCGTGGTGCGGCAGATCTCCCCCTGGACGGTACTAATCTATGGCGGGGAGAGGGGTCGAGAGACGGTGGTCAACGTCCGCCGCTTAAAACCATGGAAGGCGGCCCCGGCGAGAGAGAACCCCGTCACCCGAAGGCCCCGAAATCCCGGAGTACCCGCACCCCTCGTGTTGGGGGGCCTCGCACACTACATGGGCCCCGCCGGGCCCCCGAGACGCCCCGATCCAGTCCGGAGACGGCGCGGACGACGGGCCCTAAACCCTTCCGCTGCTGAGTTTGTGCCCCAGCCCACAGGTGCCGGAGGACGGGGAGAGCCGCTGGAGTGGAGGAGGAGGCCGCCGCAGGAGCTACAGAGGACGGAACCACCCGCCCCGAGACCAGCCACCAGGTCCGGACGGATCCCCCGGACCCTGCGACGTTTTCTCGTGGGCGCAGCCCAAGCGAGGTGCTCCAGTCAACCCGGGACGGGGACTGGCACCTCGGGGGGCTATGTGATGCCGCCGCCACGAAGCCGTTCGGCAGGCGCCCCATCTCCGACCTCGCCACCACCAAGCAACGGAGCCAACCCCTCGCCCCCGCACCTCACCTCACATGAACCCACCCGCGCGCGGGGGGGGGCGCCCCCCCCCCATAGAGCTGGAAGGGGAGGACACCTGATCGACCGGTTTTTATCCGAGAAACCCTTATCGGGATTAACTCTCATGGTTTCCGGCGATCAGGGAATTGGATAACCTCCCCCGACGCTACGTTGCACCGCGGCGCTGCGACCGACCTTAAGATGGTATGGTTGCGGCATGGGGCATTCGGCCACCGCGGTTGAGGCGCATTTCCCCCCACACACACCCCCACGGGCCGACGGGGCAAGCAGGAGAAGGACGGGACAGCATGAATAGCGGGACCGCAGGGGCTCTTGCGCATAGTCATGGAGGGTTGGGATAATTACGCTTGAGCGCGCAGGCCCCATTGTTAGGGAGAGTAAGGGATTAATTAGGATTTACGCCGCGCACGCCGCACACTGATTAGCATATCAAAAGCGCCCGGAACCGCCGTGCGCGTGCCAGAGGGGCGCGAGCCCATTGTTCAGGGGCGCATCCCTTTGAGGTAGGGAGGATAAATAGGGGGGCGCAAAGGGGAAATAGCACGCTTGCTCCAAGATCAGCACCGAAGACAGCCCCCAGCCCGCCACGCGAGCGTCCGCGAGACGTGTCGGCGTGCGCAGAGGGAACGAGGCGGCGGAACGTCGAGTGCCTCAAATCGTGAGTAAGGAGGTAGAAGCATTTCGAAAGCATATAAATAGAGAATAGACCCAGGGGTATCGGGGTAGGCACGCCTCGTCGATGCACACTGATTTAACAACAGTTCACGGGCAGCCGGTAATAAATCATTAAAAACCCAGCGCAGCCTCGAGTGGTCTTACGAGTGAGTGAAGCGAGTGGTGCTGTACGCAGGTGTGTGCGCTCGTAGCGTGGGGGGGGGTCGGTGCGTCCACAGGTACCCGCTCCGTCTATCGCCGCAGGGACTCGCGCGGTGTGAGGGCAGCGTTGTTCGCCCTCCGACCCCTGATCCCGTTCAGAGCGTGTGCTTGGTGGAGAGACAACGCAGCGTCTACAGGTGAACGAGAGTGGGCGGCGAGCTATGCCTCTCACGCGGGCTCGCGGAGGGGTGGACCAGGGAGGGGAACCGTCGGGCGATGAGCCCAGCGACGGCAGCAGCTGGTCGCAGGGCAGCGAGGGGTCGGCGGACGGCGGCGCCCCTGCCATCGGCACGCAGCGGGGAGGGACCTCGGGGACCAGCGGCCCCCACAGTTGTGATTGCTGTCAATTTGTCCTTTTGCAACCACCGCTAATGCAGCAGCAGCAGCAGCATAATCGCTCAATCACATTTCTGATTCATAATCTGCGTCTTTGAACCTCATGGCCGGAACCCGGGGTCCCATAATGTCAACATTATATAATGTAACATTATTTTATAATGTGAACAAAAACGTTGCTCGTTTTCACCAATGGGTATGAAGGATGGTGGCAAGTGTTGATTTGTTAAACTATTGCCCTTAATACTGAAAACGACTTACCTGCAGTACCTCTATTTAAATACACTAGCGAAAAAATAATTTACACCCCTCCGTCAATCATCGTGTTTCTCAGTGCGGATTTGTGAACACACTTTGTAAACAGTACGTAAACTAGTACGCGTTTTCAATGCGCTGTTCATATTGTAACAAGCGTTTATACTAAGGCCGTAGTTATAATATATATTGGGGGGGGGGGGGGACACATCCCGTGTCTCTCTCACAATATGCAAAAAAAATGTCCCCCCAATATATTGCTATTAAAAAAATCTTTGCTATGCTATAAATAAAAACAACAATTTGATAAACCTTGGCTACAATATCTGGACTTTTCTTCACGTAAATCAATGCATCGATTTCTGTTTATATGATTGTGGTTATGGTTGTTCTTTATTAATCCCTAATCTCTGCCATTACATACAATGAAACAAAAAATGGTATATAAAAAAAAGTTTCAACAGAGCAATGTAATACAATACACTATTAGACATTATTGTAAAAAATACATAAAAGTCCATCCCATGTGTTAGTGAATTTTTTTTTCTATTTTAGGCAGAAAATTATTTTTCAAATTTAGATTTTTTTTTCTGGCTTGGGACCCCCAGACACCCTAGAAGATTTGGTCCCCCCCAATGTTGACTCTATGTCCACGGCCTTGGTTCATACGAATGTCACTCTACAGAGTCGTGGGTCGCCGCTCCTCTTATCCGCATTGATGCGAGCGGTATGTGGGGACTGTGGCTTAACCGCAACAAATAAAAAGCCTCTCTTGCACAGATGCATACGGACAAGAGAAGTATTCTCAAATAAGAGGAATTCATGGTGCAACGCATCTCATATCTGCAGGTAATAGGATTGCCATCGATTTATCCTGGCTGCAGACATTGGTAGGTCACAAATAATGAAGATATGAGAGCAGTTTCACCGTATTATGCAAACCGTGATGACAAATAAAGGACATTAGTTTGAGCAGCTTTGGATCAGACTTATTACGATCCTGCCCATACCCGAGCATGGAGTGGCATTCGCTTTTTCAGCTCTTGTGCGCATTCATCCTCGCTGCTGCTGCTTGGACACGACATGACATAACAGAATGATCCGCGCCAGGCGGGTCGCCGCTTTTATGTCGGGCGGTGAGACGGAGTCGCCAAAAATCCATTGATTCAATCTTGATTCGAAGCTTTCGTGACATTGATCAATTACGATTTTGACTTCCGTTTATTCGAAGACCCCGGGGTCCCGCCACCAGGTTCGTTTTATGTCCTCTCCTCCACGCGCTCCTCCGTCCGTCCGTCTCTCTGTTTTTTTTCACGATCAGTGGAAACAAGAAGATGCTCGGTGTAGTCGGCACTTTGCTTCGTTCATCATTTCGTAATTTTTTTTATTTTGCTTTATGTAAACCCCCACCTCTCGCTCACTCTCTCTGTCACTCTCTCGCTCACTCTCTCTGTCACTCTCTCACTCACTCTCTCGCTCTCTCTCTCGCTCACTCTCTCGCTCACTCTCTCTGTCACTCTCTCGCTCACTCTCTCGCTCACTATCTCGGTCACTCTCTCGCTCACTCTCTCGCTCACTCTCTGTCACTCTCTCGCTCACCTCTCGCTCACTCTGTCACTCTCTCGCTCACTCTCTCGCTCACTCTCTCTGTCACTCTCTCACTCACTCTCTCGCTCACTCTCTCGCTCTCTCTCTCGCTCACTCTCTCGCTCACTCTCTCTCTGTCACTCTCTCACTCACTCTCTCGCTCACTATCTCGGTCTCTCTCTCGCTCACTCTCTCGCTCTCTCGCTGTCTCTCTCGTTCTGCACGCAGCCCTTCTCGCAGTCCGACGGCCTCCGACGGGTAGCTCATATCAGCGCGCAGAGCTCCCCGTCATCTGCCACCGAGCACACGACCTCCTCCATCGCCCACTGCTCCTTGAAGGCCGGCACGGTGTGGGTCAGCCGTGCATGGCGGAACTCCAGCCACACCCTGGCTCCGACCAGAGCGCGGAAGATGCCCAGGCTGCTGGCCGGACGTTTCCCCTCCAGGGCCACCTTCCTCGCCCTGTGTATGGCGAGCTTGGCGTAGCCGACGAGCACGTTGACCGGCCCCTGAAGATGTTGGGGTCCGTCGCCCTTTTGGTATCCAAAGATCTCTCTCTGTGCAACTTGAACGCAATGTAATCGAGTCGTACTCGCACGACTGCAGATGTGCATTGTGAGTCCTGGGACGCCTTTGCGTCGGGAGGAGGAGACTGGGGGAGATGTCTTCGGTCCTCGTTCAATACACACATCCTGGCTCCCGGCACGGGAACGTGGAGTGTTTTCACCACTGGGCCGAGGACAGCCATAGGAACGTCGCCCGATACTCGTGTTTATATGGTGGGGGGGGGGTGAGGAAATTCGATCCCTGGAAAACAAATACATTCTGTTCCCCGATGGGTTTATTATCGATCCATTCATTGATCGAATTAAGGCCTCAATCCGCCAGCGAAGACATCGCGTTCTCAATTGCAGAGAGATGCCGTGCTGTACGTACGAGTGTGTGTGTGCGTGGAACTTCTTTCGCACCGTACGTTTCCAACCACGCTAATTGGAGGTGCGGGGGAAGGACAACAATCTATGGGTCTCTGCGTGAGTCTATGGGTCTCTGTGTGAATCTATGGGTCTCCCTCTGTGGGAGCCTATGGGTCTCTGTGAGTCTATGGGTCTCTGTGTGAGTCTATGGGTCTCTGCGTGAGTCTATGGGTCTCTGCGTGAGTCTATGAATCTCTGTGTGAGTCTTTGAATATGTGTGAGTCTATGGGTCTCTGTGTGAGTCTATGAATCTCTGTGTGAGTCTATGGGTCTCTGTGTGAGTCTATGGGTCTCTGTGAGTCTATGGGTCTCTGCGTGAATCTTTTGGCATCCACTGGTCTAGCGCCAATTGAGACGAGGCTCAAAAGAAAGCCGTCTCTGGTGTGGACCAATCAGTTTAAGGACAATGCATTTATTATCATAGTTTATTTTTTGTTTGCATTTTGACCACAAGTATTGTGGTTAATGCAGACATGATTCCTCGTAAAAAGCTTTCAGTTTTTGTCCCAGAAAAAGGGGAAAACCCCTTTTATTATATTTTGGTACTGGCAAAGGAGGTCTAATGATGTCGATTATATACACACACACACGTGACGAGGTGTTCTAGATAGTCGGGACCTGAACAGCTCCGTCCACACGCTGGTTCCGGGTAAAACGGGTGAAACGCACGTGTAGTCATATCGGATACGCAAATAGACCATCATTCATAGACCCCCCACCCTACCACCACCAACACACTGATAATTGTGCTTAATTAGGACACGACTGCATTCTATTCAAAAGCCTCTGTGACCATCTCAATAAACTCGTTAAATCAACACCTCCGTAACCCCTCTTCCCCATCCGCCCCTCCTCTCTCATCTCTCGCCGAGATCCGCTGCGATCGCATTCACAGCTCCGCTACATTATTTAGCGAATACATCGCCCGTACAACACGATGATTCACACGACGTCGAACGAACGCTGGCCAACCTTTAGTCAACGTGAGCACACAGCAGAGGTCGCAACCGGGTACCCGATACCCGTACCCTACCCGATACCCGGCTACCCGTACCCAGCTGGGTACGGGTACGGGTACCCGTTTGCGACCCTGGTGCGGCCGGGTACGGTTACGGGTAGGCCGTGAGTCACTGGTGAGTAACCGTGTGTCACTCATTTCCCAACGTCTTGTCTCTTCTCACAATTCACGCTCCTAGAATCAACCCACCCGCGCCTGCAACATGGCTTCATCCCAGAGGTCGCAATCGGGTACTCGTACCCGTTCCCTACCCGATACCCGGCTGGGTACGGGTAGCCGGGTATCGGGTAGGGAACGGCTACCCGTACCCGGCCGGGTACGGGTACGGGTACCCGTTTGCGACCCTGGTGCGGCCGGGTACGGGTAGGCCGTGAGTCACTGGTGAGTCACCGTTTGTCACCGTTTGTCACTCATTTCGGGTGGGGTACGGGTACCCATTTGCGACTCTGGTGCGGCCGGGTACGGGTAAGGAATCAAAACCCGTTTGCGACCTCTGGCACACAGTGCTGATCGGGAGGTGCGCGCGCGGGGGAAGAACTCGACGCAAATCAACTGCATCGGAGTCCTGTTGTAACAAAAACGTGATGACCCCCTCCCTCCTACCTCCCGCCCGCCGCTTTAAGTGGCCCAATGATCGAGCACGTCCCACTTAATTGAGCTGATCATTCGCGCTATAGCCGGGTCGCTTTGGCGGAAAAAAAAAAGGTCCGTAGCTCACGGCCAACATCGGTGACGATTATCTGAACCGGTACTGGGCCTCCCCTAGGTCGACTCAGCCTCAAATGAGTACCTAGTGCGGTGCGTAAAAGCATCGCGCCACTGGGGGAGACAAAGGCGGTCGGGCGTGGTGCTGCCGTGTCGGCCTTCATAAAGGTTCTGCTCGCTAACAGCACTTGCCCCAACAGCCTGTTCAGTCTACACGGGGGATCTTCGTCTTTGTGGCACGTTCCCTAAAGCTCCTTCCGCTATTCCTCGTGCCACGTGGGGGGGGGGGGGGGTTGGTAGCGAATTCCGCACGAGTTTCAGACCGGGGACCACCCGTGACACGTGGCCTCGCTGTGTGCCGTGAAGAATGGCCATTGACCGAAACGTCGTCCATTTGAATATACTTCTTTTTAAGGCTACGGTGTTAATTGACGAACGTGTTTTTCTTTTACTTATTATAATAATGCCGTAGTACCCAGATGTACGTCTCCCCCCCCCCTCTCTCTCCCCCCCCTATTTACGTTGTTTCGCAAATACGTTGCCACTGAATGAACACCGCCATCCGATGCGTCTCCTCCACCCCCCAAATGCACAATTACGTCGCTGACAGCATCGTCGTCTGCCCTTTCATCGTCGTCATCCGTCGCCTCTCAGCCTGCGCCTCCACCACTACAACAACCACCACCACCACTACAACAACCACCACCACGACTACTACAACAACCACCACCGCCACCGCCGCCGCCGCCGCCACCACCACCGCCGCCGCCACCACCACCACCGCCGCCGTCTACCAAACCCTGCAAATCATCGCTCTGATTCACGTCGTTTGGATCATTTAGGGAGCGCCATCCCAGACCTACACCGGGGGGGGGGGCATTACCTGCAGTGTTTGCTTTGTATTTGTACTTTGTGCACCACTGCCAACGCTGCAGTAGCAATCCCACCAAAACATGTTGAATGCACTTTTAAAATAAGATAACCCGTAGAAACAAAGTTTTTCACTATAAATCCTTTATATGCGTGGCGGCTAGAGTCCTCTCGTCCTCTGGCTTGAGATGGCTGCCACCTATGGGTCAGATGATTGCATGGCAGCATTAAGCAATTGGTAATTAAATATAATATTTTTGTCCTAAAAAGTGTAAAATTTTGGAAAAAAATTTTCACGAACATTCATTGTCACGCACAACGAGTCTGTGTGGAAAATGTCAGCTCGATTGGATCAAGGGAAGTGGGTTAAAAAACGACCGAAAGATTTGCACGGTCGTAAGCAAGAAAGTGAACTTAATATAAAGGATTTAAAAATCCTATAATCCCGCACCACCCCCACCCCCCTTGATGATGATGACGGTTACGAGGCCGGGAGCCGGCTAGTTCGATCATTCGTGAATTCCATCAATTCAGGGGTAAACAGAAAGAACGATGAAAAAAACATGCGCACACACACAAGTGGTGAGCGCATTTTGCAGCGTGAGAACGTGGGATCCATTTGCGATTTAGCGGGAAAATAATAATTATACCCGGCACTTTCAAGGCCCCCACTTGGAAAGCGCACAAGCATCACCACTATCGTGCATCATCACCTCACCATTTAACCCAAACCACAAAATACAAAGATCCCCCGTGTAGCCTTCACAGACTGTTGGGGCAAGTGCTGTTAGCGAGCACCTATGAAGGCCGGCACAGTGGCACACGAGGGGATGGGTGGGCCAGTAACCACGCCCGACCGCCTTTGTCTCCCCCGGTGGCGATGTTTACCACACACCACACCAGGTACTCTTTGAGGCTGAGTCGACCTAGGGGACGGCCCAGGACCGGTTCAGACAATCGCCACCGGTGTTGGCCGTGAGCGAGAATCGAGCGTCCAGGTTTGTAGCGCTGCGCCCTCACCACTGCACCACCGCTCCCCACCAACACCAACATCGTCAGATCCAATCAAATGGGGGGTGGGGGAGGATGGGGTAGGAAAGAAAAGGGCCCCGTTTAGAGAAAATCGGGACGCAATTTATCCCGACGCCGTGACATTCGGCGTTTAGCCGCGGTCCCTCTCTTCTGCTCGGGCAAACAACAACAATTCAGCCTCGAGCGAGAACCCCTCCGCTCCTTCCTCCTCTCCCCGTCAAACTCGATCACGTCCCGTTCCGTCGCTCAGCTCAAGCCTCTTCCCCGCGTTCGCCGAGACGAGCTGCGACACGCGGGGTCCGGGCGGTGCGTCCCCGTTCCCAACTCCTGAATCTCGGAACGCGTTAATTTCACTTTAGAGGATGCGCGTAGCAGCGCCGCTGGTTTACACCATTGGTACCTCATTTGCCAGTAAAAAATATTGTTTTTTTACGACGTGAACCAAGATAACCCTTTCACCGAACGGAATCC
>JAAXLI020002399.1:0-13557 GCA_014621495.2 Entosphenus tridentatus | reverse complement strand
GCCACGCATATAAAGGATTTATAGTGAAAAACTTTGTTTTTACGGGTAATTTATTTTTTGTTTAACAGAAGTCAATGCAAAACTGTTGGTATCGTCCCCCCGGTCAGCGAGTGGTACATTCCAAAAAGCCCAAAAGCTACGGTGAGCAATTTGGATCAAAGCAGGTAGCGGCAACGCGATTTATTAATACAGATGTTAATTAGGCATCATTGGATTCACATTTCAGAATCTGAATATTTATCCTGGAGGAATCCGATGAGATGTCCAGTAGGGGTGGGTAAGAACGATACAACAAACAGTACAAAAAAATCATGATAGGTAGTGCAAGTACAAGGAATTCATATACTACAGTTTCGGTCTTAGAGGGATAAATGTGATGTCATCTCTTGTGAGTCAATCAGGTGCAAAGACCAGTGAGGGATGAATGTATTAATATAAATTACAATGGATATATATTCTTGTTGATGTTGAGATCTGCTAATCACGACGACAGGGCTTCAGCAAAAGGTTCGAAGAGGTTTGCAATTCCTTTGCTGAAGAAGTTGCAGTCTAGTGGTTTACTGGAAGGTATGCGATCTAACCCAATACCTCTATTATGGAAGCCTCTTCCTTCCGATATTAGGAAGCCACTGTAGCTATGCACTTTTAAATCATCTAGATTAAAAACTAATTTCTTTATGCTTTTTGTGTTTGTGGTCCTTCCCCCACACCTTCGATGAGCACGCTTGGCTACGGATGATGCGAGAGAAGTTCAAAATACCTACTATATGGTTTGTAGTGTGATTGCATGTCCACAATCGCATATTTTTTTTCAGAATTAAATCTTTATTTAGTCTGGAGGAATCCAATGAGCTATGAAGCTCTTATTCACAGAATGTCCAGGAAATGTGGCTTGTTTTTATTTTTGCGATTCATGAAGATGTATCGGCCTGATCCACCATTCTTAATCGTCTGCTCCGATGCAGACAATTAAGAATGGTGGATCAAGTAAAACGCACTGGCCAGATCCTGCCAGGCTGCATGCACTGTGGAAAGATGCTGGCCGGTACCAATAGGTGCTCAGATATTCAAGTGCCTACAGCTGTTTGGGTAAGTCATACTGAGTGGCATTTCTGAAATGACAAAGCATATTATAAAATAAAACTAGATCTGCTCACATCACTACGGAATTTGGGCTTGTGTAATACAGCCAATTATGTAAACATTCAATGTTTTGTTCCTGTGATGTAACTCACCTATCAGTCAATTGATATCACTCATACTCACCTGCGCCTCACCAGCCACTTTACATGACTCATCTGATACCATTCATCACATCATTCGCCTGACATTGTCCGCTCACTAGAAACTCACCAATCACCTTGTATGACTGACCACTCACCACCAACCTCATACCACTCACTCACCAGACGAACAATACTCACCATGCACCACACAACCATTGCCGATAGATCCACACCAAAGGGGGCTCAAATAAAATCTTTATATTTCCCATTTTACATAAGCAGCCACTCAATCAATACAACGCATTTCCCATTTAACGTGTCGTTCCCACCACCTGCCCCACGTTCCCCAAGTTGAGCTTGCCGACTGGTCCAGCATTGGCGGGAAATTATAATATGGCAAATCAACACCATAGAGCGTTCTGGTCAGTGATGATGGACCAATATGAGAGTGTTCTGATCGGTCAGTGATGACAGATTAACACTGGATGGACAGTAGTATTTTAATACATAGTGTCATTCTGTGGAACAGTGGTGCCATGGTTAGTGGAATTAACTATGAACTCCATGACCTGAGGTAGATTCCCAGCCACGGCAAACATCAGTGGCAAGCAATATGTAAAAGGATCCTGCATCTTCCTCCACACCCTTCACCAACCCGCACAAACCAGTATGAAGTATGGTGAAACAATTCCCATGACCGACAAGGCACGAGGAGGCCTTCATCCAGCAGTGGATTGACAAAGGCCTGAAAAAAAAAGGTAATTTATTCAGGAAAGCTTCAACATTTTTTTGGAATGTGGGATAAAACCGTAGTATACAGGGAGAACCCATGCATACAAAGGAATAATCCAAGCTTTTGCACAGCAATGTCCGTGAACCTGCTATTCAGTACTGCTATGTCTTAAATACCCTTGGAAGATGTTATCCACATGCCCATGGACTTAATATCCTACTGGTCACCGACATCTCTGTTTGGCACGAGTTTCTCCTCTCATGTCTCCTCACACACCTGTCACTCCACCCCACAAAAATTCAGTTTCCTCTCAATGTAGGCCACTCGATTCTCCAAGGGCTCATTGAGCATTGGCATCCAGTCCCAGTAGGGGATCTCCACCACCGTGTAGCCGCTCAGCAGCAGCTGCCGTCGCTTCATGGCTTGCAGCCCCGTGTGCCTCTGCATGCGGTACAGGTAGTTGTTGTGGTTCGTCACTTGCATGGCCACCTTTCTCACAGGGCCCTGCTGCTGATGATATTGTGAAGTAGCACGCTCATTCACACACACACTACCGGGGGACGTTCCACTTTCCGGCAGCTCCCTGTTGGTCAGCGCCTGCACGAGGCTGGCCGTTAGGGGCACTCGGCCAGCCGCCCTGGTCAGGGACTCGACCAGCGGGCTCCTTTGGGAGCGAACGTTTGGATCGCCGCGAGTGGCACGCGCACTCTTTCCCCTGAACAACTTTGAGATGAGCTCGTCTGCGATTTTCACCTCCTTTGGCTGCGTTTCAAACTGCTGAGGCGGCTCATGCTGCTTCTCGGCAATGGCCATCAAATTCTCGCCATCGACGTATTTTGCAACAAAGGGCACGGGCCGCCCCCTCTCGTCGAAGTGAACCTCAATGTCATAGGATCGCGAGTGCGGGAGCACCGCGTGAGCTTGTGCCAAGTGGCTCCCGCCCAGCACCACGGCCAGCGCCTCAAGCGCCTTGCTCACCTCCGGCCTCGTCAGTGCCGCCATCGTTAGCTTGTTCTGCATCACGTGCCACATCTCCTGCCGTGTGACTCTGTCCAGTCGGTTCCCGGCGTAGCCCGGGCACTCGAGGCCGACCGTCGCGTCCAACGTGTAAAGGTCCGCCCTCATTTCCTCCTTGGTCCTCTGCTCAAGGAGGTTGTTGTAGTGCGGGCTCAGCACTTCGTTCAAGAGGTCCTGGGGGAAGCGGCCGGTGAACGCGAGCGCCAGCAGCGCCGTCACCATGTGCCGGGGGTAGCGCTCAAACTGCGCGCTGCGCTCTCGCAGCAGCTGCACCAGCGCAGCATACATGTCCTCAGTGGCGCCTGGCAGCTCGCACGCCAGCGACCCGAATGCCCACAGCAGCTTGGCGAGGTCCTTGCTGCGGCCGAAGCTGGAGCGCTTCTTCACCTGCGCCGCCAAGGCACGCATCAGCGGCTCATCCAGGTAGTGCAGCGCGGCGCAGGCGAGCGCCACGTGCATCACGCCCTGTACCCCAAGGTCGGGCAAGCGCGTCGGCACCACAGTGCACATGCGCCGGAGGAAGGGCACGTGGTCGAAGTGCGTGAGCCGGAACAGCTTGAGCACCCCGATGAGGCCGAAGTTGCTGATGCTGCGCATTTCGGCCGTCACCTTGTCGCCGATCTGCTGCATCGTCTGCGCCGACACCTTGTGGCGCGACTTGAAGAACGCGAGGCAGCTGGCGCCTACCTCCTCGGCAGTCATCTCGCCGACGTGCCGCACCACCAGCTGTTCCAGCTTGTTCACGAGGCCATCCGGCGCGCCGCGGTTCTCGCCCACGATGTACAGCAGCTGCACCGTGCAGGGCCGGCTCAGCCCGGCCCAGTCCCGCATCGCGCGCGCGAACAGAAGCTCGAGGAAGCGAGGTGCGCGGTAGCCGACCAGCCTCCAAACGTCGGCCACCAGCAGCAGCTGCTCCAAGCTCATGTCGTCGGCGCGCCGGCACAACTCCGCCTCGCACTTGCCGTACAGGGGGTGCATGGGGCTCAGTCCGGTGCGGCAGAGCACCGTCAGGGTGCCCACCAGCTCCTGGTCATTCATGTCGCCCACCTTGCTCGACACTAGGCCGAGGAGGACTTTGAAGCGGCCGTCCCTGTGCAGGGTCCGGCGGTACCAGGCCTCCACGCCGCCGACGGCCTGCAGGCAGACGAGCAGCTCGCCGGCGTGGGCGTGCTCCCGCCTGCACAGCAGCTCGGCCAGTACGGCCTGCGCCTCGTCCAGCGACACCGGAGCCGACCCCGCGTCTTCGGCGCAGCAGCACAGCTCCGCGTAGTCGTCGGACACGCGCTGGAATCGGCGCGGGTCCACCTGGGGGTCGTAGCAATCGGCTTCGTCCATTTCCTCCCTCCACACATGGCCCGAGGCGGACAGGACCTGCTGCACCGCGTCTAGCTCCGACGTGGCGCTCCTGCTGCTCAGCGAGTAGCTCCTGGACGGGGGGATCGAGCAGTTCCTCGGCACCACAACGGGCACCCGAGTAGCCGAGTTCCCGAGCGAACGGGAGTTACGAGGAGGAGCTGCTTTTGGGTGAAGACGATGCTTGGCACACGAGTATAGACTAGGACCATCGAGCCCGTCAATTCCAACTTCCCCGTCAATATTGCGGCCGCTTGTCGCCGTGGACGCCCAGACACGAATGGCCGAGGAGGGTGGCATCCGACGCCTGGTAGCCACAGCAAGAGTCAGGAGGAGATGCCGGCTCCCGAGCGATGCCATGCTGGCTAGGAGCCTTGGCTGAGTTGGGTGAAGACCTGAGCGAGGGTGGGGGAAAAGACCCGGGTTGATCAGGTTCAAGGGCAAGGCTAGGTCGAGTAAAATCTAGTTGGTCGTTTGTGTAAAAACGCTATCGTGAACATTTACAGGCTAAATCGGTGTCAATGATCGAGCGGTCACACAGTTGGCAGTGCACCGCGGTATGCACCCGTCCCCACCCAGAGTTGGTTTCTGACCAAGACTAACATCAGTGGCAAGTGATATCCGAACCAGTCATGTCGGCTGCGTCACCACAATGCCACCCCCCCGTCCAATTCCCCAGCCCGCACTGACCAGCGTGAAGTATGGTGAAACAATCCCCAAGTACAGTATGGTCAATCACACCGAAACGGCGCATGGAGGCCTTCATTTACCATGGGACTGACAAAAGTGGCTGTAAGAATTATTACAATATAATCGTTGTGAAGCAAAATGTCCCTTAAAAGTGTTTACGAAACCGGTTACGGGTCGGTTAATATTCTACCGTGGTCAGGTAAAGCCGGGGTTAGGTAAAGTCTAGAACAAGTTAGGTAAAGCGCAGGTTAGGTAAAGGTCGGATAAAGCACAGGCCGGGTTAGGTAATGCCCGGGACAGATCGTGTAAAGCCCGGGTCGGGTCAGGTACAGCCTTGGTTGGGTCAGCTAAAGCCCAGATAGGATCGGGTCAGGTACAGCCCGGGTCTGGTTAGGTAAAGCCCGGGTCAGGTACTGCCTTGGTCGGCCGGCTCAGGTAAGGGCCAGGTCGGGCAGTGTCAAGCGCGGGGCTGGCCAGGCACAGCTCCGGACGGGTCAGCCGCAGCCCGCGTCGAGCCAAGAGGCCAACAAGGGGCCCGGCTCGGCGTTTCTGTTTTAACATCCCACCCCCCTCACCTGCGAGGCCGAGCCGCGCCGCACCAAGGTCACTTGGACGCAGCAGGCGGAGGAGGAGGAGATGCGGCCGCCGCCGCCGCCGCCAGCTGCTGCTGCCTCGTCTCGAAGCGCCGACCTCGGCCCGCGTCGCATCCTCGTGCGCGGGAGCCGCCGACGACGACGGCGTTCAGTGCGTGCGTCGAAGGTGACGTTGAACGCTTTAAAGGTCTGCGCGGAGTTGTAGTTTGTGGAGTTGTAGCAGCCCGAGGGAGTTTGGGGTCGCGCGTGCCGGCTACCGCCCCACACGTGCACCCAGAGCGCGTGCGTTCGACCTCTGACCCCCCCACCTCCCACACACAGTGACATCACGGGGGGATCCGCGGCGCTACGGTGGCCGCCACTCAAATCGCGTTTCGTAAAACACCGACGAGACGTTCCCACGGTAGGGTCTCGTGCTGTATAGCCACATACCTCACTCGCCCACCCACCCGGTTGTCGTCGTCCGATTACGACTTGTACGTCCATGCACGACACAAACCCTCTATATAAAGCCACAACAGCAGATCGTTGTTTCTCACCTGAAGACGGACGCTTTTGTTGCGACCGAAATGTCGTTCTTTATTTTAACACATTCCTCCTGCGGAGGGAGCTGCTGGTAGGAACGTTGGGTTGCTCGGTCAATGGCCAGGGTCAACGGCGGCGTGGTGTATTCCGCAATTATGCCCGACTGTGAGGGCGGGCACAAGCCGGCGTGAGTAGGTTAAACGTTGAGTTTTATAAGGGCACCACGGGGTGACCAGCCCCTCCCCACCCAGCCCTCTCCACCCAGCCCCTCCCCACCCAGCCCCACTCTCCTCTCCCCAACCAGCCCCTCCCCACCATCCCCTCCCCACCCAGCCCCTCCCCACTCCTCCCACCCCCCACCCAGCCCCCCCTCCCCACCCAGCCCCTCCCCACCTGAAAAACTAAATTTTCTTGTACAAGAATATGGGGTAAACCGTATGGGTTGACAGGTATGATTTAATATAAACACATTCAACAGCGAGATGCAGCTAACACGTGTTAGTTGCATCTGGTTAGTCCATATATTACGAGTACTCTGATTATACGAGTTCTCTTAGTTACCTATCCAGTAAGAATGCCAACGTTGGCACGTGGTTGGAACTGTTGACCCAACGTTGGCTCAACGTGCATTAACTGGGTAGATGGTGCGGACGCCCTGGATGTAACACGTGGTCTGTCACTTGCACTCCGAGTAACAACGAGTATTATACGAGTCTAACTGAGCTGAATGTAACACGCACTCTGACACTGGTTATCAGTTAATAGACGCAGTACACTTGAGTACTATATACACTACTCTTTAGCATAATGAGTACTTTCCGAGTCCTCTCGGTTACTTGACGGTGTCGGTGCGCGGGATGGCTTCCGAGTGTCGGCATTGTCACTAGGAGTGAGGGACGACAGTGTTGCCTCCAGCTAGGATCCATATCTTAACAGGGCCATTGGCGAGAACATCTGGTAGTTTAATGAACCCACATTGTACCACCATCTCATGGCCACTTCAAAGCCCAGGTGGTTTTGGGAGTCTGGAGAAGATCCATCAGTGGTGGCGCTTGGCATAATCGTTATTAATTAAAAGCTTATGGCCCTAAAATCAACTCGTGGTCCCAGATTCAAATGTCCAACTTAATCCTAATTACACCAAGCCAATGAATATATAATAAACCAATTCCTAGCTCTCATCTATCTTGTATCTCTTCTCTCATCTCACTACATCCATTTCTTGTCCACATCTATAATTTAACTTGGCTTGTCTCATCTGCACCTTCTCTTATATCATTATACCTCTTGCATTTGTTCGCATTTCTCTCATCTTGTGAAATATCTCTTGTCGGTCTCTTCTGCCATTTCCCTCGGAGTTTGTACATTGAAAGGAAGGTACCCAAAAATAGTTTCTTCTTTGGGGCCACCCATCGGTCAGTACCACCACTAAAAACCACACATATGAGCAAATAAGTTTACAAATTAGCACAGATTAAAGTAATTGAAGCATTTATTAGACAATATTTCCACACTGTAAAGAGCATGAGACACGTCCGTGTTGAAGTTATATGCACATAGTAAATAATTGCTACCACACTTGAAACTATTTCAATACATTACAGAACTTTTTGTTAGTCCTTGGAAAAAAGCAATCCCATATTTGTGCATATATTCCATCCTGCAGCAAAAAAAAATCTGTCAAAATTATCACCGTGCCATGGGAAGAATGTTGCAGCTGTGAAATAAAAAAATGATAAACACAAGTGTTAACATTCTTATTAAAATCAACAAACATATAAAAGTATTGCGTTTATTATAAGTCTGCATGCATTTAATGTAAATACCCACGTATTATATCTCGTGCTCACTGAATTAAGTGTGTAATGTTTGGGAATTTATTTTTTGACATTATCGGGGCCGGTCCAAGACACGCTGGCAGGACGATGTCGCTGTCTGGCCTGGGGACGCCTGGGAATTCCCCAGGAAGAGCTAGAGTCTGTCGCCAGGGAAAGGGAGGTCTGGACTGCCATACTAAACATGCTGCCGCCACGACCCTCACCAGGACAAGCGGAATGAGAAACGAACGAACAAGAAGTAGCGAGGTTGCCATGCACCCTGGTTCAAGGAATGAAATGTGGGGTCTCTTGGTCAATTTCCCCTCACTCCATGGCCTGGTACCCAGGTCCCTCTGGCCCTTGAGCCCCTGCAGACCTTCAAAATCAGATTTTGTTGTTGTTTATACTGGTGGAATCTGATGATCTATAAAGCTCTTTTTCACAGGTGTTCAGCAGCCCTTGGCCACAAGTTAAATTCCACCGCCACCACACTTGATAACTAAGCCACTTAATTAACCAATTCTAAAGAGAAATCCGTGTTTATAAAGTTTTTAAGTCTCATTAGCAAAATTATACTCTGTATTTCAAAAACAACACAATACTTTAAAATATCACAATGTATTAAAACAAAACAAACAATACAAATAAATGTATTAAACAAATATGGAGTATCAAACTTGATTTGGAGCTTTCGTGACTGCAGGAATTACTCTTTGGTTCTTTAGATAAAGTCACGTAGAAAGAAAAATAAATTAAATAATAGCATACGACGTTTCGATTGCAACACAAGCAATCATCATCAGGTACAAATGAAAGAGAAAAAACCTAGTAAACTTAGAAATAGAATGTAATACAACACAGAGAGTTGGCTAACATCACAGTCAACAGCCTACCTGGTTGATTACATTCTTCCAAAGGTTGCTAAATTTGAGAGAGAGACAAAACACAGACACGGAGACACAAACAGACACATAAGCAGAGAGAGATAACACAGAGACACACAGAGAGAGACACACACATAGGCCAACCAGGTAGGGTGTTGACTGTTATGTTAGCCGACTGCATTATGTTTCTAAGTTTACTCGGTTTCTTTTCTCTTTCATTTGTACCTGATGATTGCTTGTGTTGCAATCGAAACGTCGTATGCTATTATTTTTTTTTCTTTCTACGTGACTTTACCGAAAGAAAATAGAGATAAAAAAGAAATAAAAAGAATAGAAATAATAGGAAAAAATATATATTATTTATTATATTTGTGCATATACTTATTATATTATAAAATTTTATTTCTATTATTTTTTTATTTTATTTTTTCCCTACGTGACTTTACCGAAAAAAAAACCTAAGAGTATGAATCCTTGCAGTCACGAAAGCTTCAAATCTAGAAGTAAATATAGAGTATGTTATTAAAATGTCTCTTATTGATTGTGCTTGACTTTGCACATTAGTCAATAGGCAGAGTAAATGTTCCCACCATTAAGGAGAATCATGGCCATTAATTGAATTGTGTAGAGGAAGAAGCATTACATCCACATTAGTTATCACAATTATTATCATCTATGGTTATAGTCCTCTGGAAAAAAAACACGACTAGGTTTTTCCACTTAGGTGGTGAAGTCAAATTAAATATCTGCATTAGTACTCATATATACAAGCCATGATTTCTCGACTGCTGGATGAAGGTTTTCCCCAGTCAGTCAATGGGTTCTGCTGTCGAACTCACCCCAGCAGGCCCCGTCCACTCCAACGCTGCGGGGTCAGGGTCAAGGTGACCAAGCTGCCGCCTCGCAGCACTGACACCCGGAGTGGTTTCTGCTCAGGCAATTTGGGAATCAAGAAACAAGCACGTAAAAACATGTCCCCACCGCACATGACCATACATGGACAGCTCTTTCGGCAACATACTGTTGGGTGAGAGCCTCCCCACGCTTGAGTGCATGTCGTGAGGATTATTTGACCATACATCACCATGCTGGCTAATCTGAGTTGATGAAGGGGGGAGCATAGACACAGGAGCATACATCTACAGAGCAATGGATGTTGCTGCCCTGTCCTCTGCTGACCACGAAGTATCCCAAGGGGAGGCTGACACCTGTCTTATACATGGTGACCCATCCAAGCACTATCCAGAAACAACCCTGCTTAGCTTTAAAGATATGTCTAGATTGGGCGCATTCTGTGTGATTTGGTCACAGGCGTGACTGTACAAAACAGGTAATCACACAACTTCCAACGTTTAAAATTGAGATATCCAACTTAAAACATCGAGAATCATGGGCGTACGGCATTACGGTGCCATCATGACCATAATACACTGACCATAAATACAGAGCGTCTGCTTCACAGTGAATGTTGAAGATCCCGTGACGTAATTAGAAAAATAGCATTCCGTGTGCACCTGCGTCAGTCCAAATTCGCAACAAATTTTGTTTTGATTTCAAATGACTCAACTGGAATTATACAAAGCACTCATTAACCCCTACTGCAAAGCTTGGCAGAGACCCTTCTAACAAAGTCATGAGACTCAGTGAGGCTTTCCTGGGTAAACAAGCATAATAATAATTACACAGATTATTCCCATCTGTGAAACATAGTGCTTTCGTGACAGCATTGCGTACAAATAATGGCATGAATTCAAAAATAACAGAATCTATTATAATAATTAAACAGGCGATTGCGTACCCCCTCGCTGTGCTGCACGACTGTTGCGATGTTCTGCAGGTTCTGGAAGTTCTGCGGGGTCACGGAGCCAAACGTGACGACTTCATCCCCTGGCAGCAAGCCCTGCATGCCACAACGGTGGGTAAAACGAGCAGTGGATTGTGGCATCACATAGCGAGACCATGAGCACATTTACTGTCATGCGGGAAGTATTAAACTCACAACACTCAAATGGAGACATAAGCAAGCTCGTACACAGCACACAAGCCAGTAAACACAGAATTCCCAAGCAAGATAGTACACGGTACACACAAGCAAGCTATACACAGGACACACAAAATAACACACAGGAGACCCAGGAAATGCCTCCATCCCCCATGAGCCACAACGTACAGCCATGCTGGCCGGCGAGCCGGGAGAGACGGTGTCAACGCGGGCGAAGGCCACAGCTGGGGCCGCCGCGGCCTGCGTCTCCATGCAGTCCCTCTCGTGCTTCTTGCGCTGGTGAGCGTGCAACTTGTGCAGCGCCTCCTCGATGTCGGCCATCAGCGCCTTGTGGTCGTTCTGTAGGCCTGCATGCAGAACACACGGGGGAGGGGGCAGGGGGCTTTCAAGCACTGTCCGGAGTTGCACACTGGAACTTGGAAGTTCAAGACCAAATTACCCAGAATGCACTTGATCTTGTCAGATATCGGGAGCTGGTTTACAGCAGAACACAAGCCCTGGCACGAGCTTTTACACATCTCAGCTTCTGTTCCCTGAGTGCGGTGGGTTATTTTGTCCTGTAACTGGTGGTATTTCCTTCAGTTTGTTATATACTTTAAGTCATAGTTTGATAGTTAGTGGCTTGTAGGAACCCTGAGCAGTAGCTACTTCTCGTCCAGTGTCTGTTGATGTATTTGGCTCCCGAAGGTCCACTACCCTGTTGCGGTGTCAGTGTCTCTCTAATGGAGGTTCAACAGCCTTTGGTACTTGGAATTATACGAGGAATTCCATAATTCTGGACCTGAGCCTATCTGGTCACTAATTTCAGAATCCTACTGAATTTATTGCCATTCTCCCCCAATAACAAGGGCATGTTGGAGTTAGGCGCTGGAGTAACATGCAGAGGGCAGTGAACAAGGGGAAAGTCTGATGGCGGGGAAACTTTAAGATAGGAAATTAAAATCCAGGCAGGTGTGCTGTGGTCAATGGCATTGGCTGTGTAACCGTCCACGGATGTGTGGATGAGTATACTCACATATGATGCTGTGCCTCGTCGTGCGGACCTGGAAGACATCGATGTCGTTGCGTGGAAAGCCTTCAGCATCCACAAGCTCCCCCTTCATCCCCACATTTCCCTGCTGATGAACGACAGTGACACAGAGTCAGGGAAACCAAATCTGGCTATCGCCTGATAAAGCTAGTTGTAATTACTGGCGAAACGTCGTACTCAGATTGTAAATGTTGTGGCTTTGCTGTCCAACACACCGGTGTGCTGTACTAGTAAGGAATTGGCACGTTCTCTTTATGTGACAAACCTTACTAGTTGGCTGTGTCGGGTGGTGGCGGGTTTAACGACACATTTAAATATTTACGCGACCTAACCCAAAAATGAAGGTGGTTGCGGTATCGCCGAAAACTGAGGAATCGTGGAGAGCGAACCAGGAAAGCGTCGAGAAATCCACAAAGCTGAGAGCCAGAGTGGCGAAAATGTGGTAGGCAAATTGCGTTTCCCATTGATTAAAAACGACTCTAAGGTTGACAGAGACCTGTATCGTATACGGATTGTAGAAGCGAGGCAAAGACAGTACAACAAAACATTGTTCCAGCCTTTGTCAATCTATTGCTGGATGAGGGCCTCTGCACGTCCCGTCGGTCATGGTGAAGACGCAGGATCAGATGGGCGTCACGGTAGCTAGGAGACGTTAACTACCTCACCCGGTATGCAGGAGGTCGTGGGTTCGATCACGACCCTGACACCTGCTGCTGTATATTTGGAGTCTGCATGTTACGTGAAATTGTCTCCGGGTCCTCCGGTTTTCCCCTCCACATTGAGACCCAACATCACGCGTTTAGAGCATTTGGCTGCTATACATTTACACACGATAGGACGCTTCGTTGAACTATAATTTGTGATTGCCAGGTCGCTTCTGAAAAAGAGTTATACAGCTCAGTGGGACCTTACCTGGTAATTTTTTTTTTAAGTTTTAGATCCCACTCTTCGCCGTTAATGTTTGCCGGGGCCGTTTAATCGAACGCGTGTCTCCGATTGGGTTTATAGTGCAGTGCGCTAACCACTGCGCCACCGCTCGCAGTACTGACAGCATAGGAAATTTAATAAATTTAGACAAGAGCATAATAAAGCGTCAGTCCGTTTTAAATGACCATTGTGAGAGCGTTGCATATTTAGATAGCGTGTTCTCACGCCGATTAAGCGTTGAATTTGACTTTTAAGAGTCATTGTACACACGCGTAGGAACCTAAGAAACGCAAAACAAAGAAACCTGAGAATCGAAAACAGCAACTAATAGTTGGGGTATAAACTCGACTAGGAGGGCAATGCCTCAGCGCCACGGCTACCGAACGAGGCACTTAGGTCGTCAGCAAGAGTTATCGATCAACAGAACTCAGCTTAAGATCGCAAAGATTTAAAACGAACGCCGCATAAGCGCTTCGCCGCACTCCACAATCACCACGCCACGTAAACGGCACGGGGCCTTCACTTCAAAGTCGCCGTTCGCTGTTGTGTGCTGTTTTAAAGACCGGTGTTTAAACTTACATAGATATTTAGTAAATTCGACCAGAAGTAATATTACCGACTCGAGGACTTCGTGAAGGGCCTTGATCTGCGCCTCCACGTCGTCCTTCTTCTTGATGAGGCCGCGGACCGCCTCGGACGCGTCCGTGTGCATGGCTCCTACACAGCGCTCTCACGGCCGCACTGGAGGGGTGCCCCCCCC
>JAAXLI020002395.1:0-13571 GCA_014621495.2 Entosphenus tridentatus | reverse complement strand
ACGTTTGCACTCTAATAATAATAGTTCAATTTGTATCGCGCGCAAATTTGCAGACGTAGTGGCCGCAACTCAGAGGCGCGGAGCCAAGCTCAGAGTCGCTCGAAAGCACGTGGTTGTAGAGGTGAGTTTTTAAGTGTCTCTCTTGAAGGAGGCGATTGAGGTGATGCTGCGAATGTGCAGAGGGATATCGTTCCAGACTGAAGTTCTTTCGCGCCGTACGTAGCCAAGCCGTGCGATTCGGAAGTGCGGTCCCATCGGAAGTGCGGGCAGACGTGGCGAGGGAGTGGGTGAGAGAGGCCTGGTGTGAGTGGGACTCAGGGTGTGATTGGGAATCGAACTTGGGTCGCCGGGATTTGTAGAGCGGCGTGCTGACCCCAAACAAAAATGCTCCCACCAAGACAAAGAACCCCTGTGTCGCCTCAAGAGACTTTATGGGGCAAGTGCTGTTAGCGAGCACCTATGAAGGCCAGCACGGCACACGAGGGGGTGGGTGGCAAGCACCACGCCCGGCCGCCTTTGTCACCCTAGATTTCCTAAAAATCCCATGTGCCCATTTTTTTAAACCACACCAGTTACTCATTCGAGGCTGAGTCGACCTAGAACTGGTGCAAATAATCATCACCAGTGTTGGCCGTGAGCGGGATTTTAACTCCAGTCGCCGGGTTCGTAGCGCAGTGCGCTAACCGCTGCACTACCACTCGCCCCAACAACAACAACAACCGCCATTCGCCACTAAGTGGCGGTGATGTCACCACGACGCTTGTGCCAGGCCATGTGCACCTAGAGGCCACGTGAAGTGTCGAACGCCCGCTGGCAGGAGGTCACCGGGCAGACCCAGCAGGTGCCACGAGACGACTGACTGAGATGACCGCACACAAAGATAAAGATCCCCCGTATAGCCTAAACAGACTGTAGGGGCAAGTGCTGTTAGCGAGCACCTATGAAGGCCGGAACGGTACACGAGGCGGTGGGTGGTCAGCACCACGCCCGACCGCCTTTGTCTCCCCAGTGGCGATGTTTACACACTGCACCAGATACTCATTTGAGGCCGAGTCGACCTAGGGGAGGCCCAGGACCGGTTCAGATAATCGTCACTGGTGTTGGCCGTGAGCGGGAATCGAACCCGGGTCGCCGGGTTCGTAGCGCAGCGCGCTCACCGCTACACTACCGCCCGCACACACACACACGCACACACGCGCGCTCACGCACACACGCGCGCTCACACACGCGCTCACACACACAACCGCGTGCTCACACACACAACCGCGTGCTCACGCACACACCCCGCGCTCACGCACACGCGCGCGTGCTCACGCACACAACCGCGTGCTCACACCCACGCGCGCGCTAACACACACACACACGCGCGCTAACACACACACACACACACAAGCGTGCTCACACACACACGTGCTCACACACACACACACACGCGTGCTCACACACACACACGCGTGCTCACACACACACATGCTCACACACACGTGTTCACACACACACACATGCTCTCACACACACATACGCGTGCTCACACACACACACACACGCGCGCGTGCACACACACCCTTGCCGTCGGAGGTCCCGCTCGTGGAGGCCTTGTGCCCAGGCTTGAGGTTCCCGTCGCTCTGTCCGGGCTTCATGATCCTCATGGGCTCCGTCGCCTCCTTCTTCTGCTGCTCCTTTGGCGCTGGGGTTGGGGGTGGTGGGAGGGGGGTGGGGTGGGCGTGATGAGAGATGCAAAGTTAGTCGTGAATATGGTATTTGTGCAGGACCGCCCCAGCCTGAAGCCACATTGATCCTCCAAATTCAATCCCATAGGTTGCAGTGATGACAATGGTCAGAATGAGTGACCCCCGGACTGTGTACACTAAAAATTACTCAAGTAAACACCTTGACTGTGGGGGAACACAGGCCGAATGGCACATGAAGCTGCTTAAATAACACAAACAAACTGGCAAAGCTCTGCGATCTGGCATTTTACCATCTGGAATGTCCCTATTAACCGGCGTTTGTCATAGGCTGCAATACGAATCTTGCTTCACGATGCCGGAAACATTCCGGCAGCCATCCGGCATCTTCCCCGTGCACTTATCGTAGGTCCGTTGGTTTTTTACGGGAGATTCGGGACGCTGCCGAGTGGTCGTGGTGGTGGTGATGCCAGCAGCAGTCTGTACATACAGTGCGTTCGTCCATTAAAGTTTAAGTTTTTCAGTTTCATTTATTTGGTGTAGCCCTGTGAGCCATTCGGCTCTTGAATCGGGTGCAACCGCAACAAAGAAAACATCTTAAAGAGATTATGTGACTAAGTGCCAAACAGAAAAATCCAGGAAAAAACTGCAAAGTCTTCCAGATAAAAAAGCACCGTTCACCAACGCTGTGTGCAAAAATCCCAGTGGGATGCAAGTCAAAAAACAACAACAACCACAAGACAACTTAGATTAAAGCCATCATTCTAACTCTGTACTACAACAAACAAACATGGCCAAACCAAAAAAACTTTTCAAAATCACAAAAATAAAGCCATAAAAGCAATGTAACAGTGATCACAGGAACTGTGACCGAAATTTCACAATAAACGACATAAACAACATGTACCACCAAAACCCTGTAGCCATAGCTGGCTGCATGAGTCACTCCACAACAGCAGGAGCATCAGTAGGAGTATCAACATTTTTCAAATGCACCTTCAAAGGCTGACAATGACCACGGCACACGTCATTGGGATGATGAGTCTGGGGTTCGGTGAAAAGGCAGGTGGCTGAAAAGGCCAATCTGAGCCCGAAACACTCCTGGGGCACACTGGACATGCCATGTTGGTAGCAGCCTCCTGGGGGGACGAGTCTCTTGATAAGGGTCTTGCGCCGTTATCTCTTCAGCATGGCAGTAGTACAGTACGTAAAGTAATGTACGACTGTACACTGTACCCTAATCGGCCCCACCGCTTCTCTACATTGAACTTAGAGAATACTCGACAACCATCTGGTCAGTACCTTTGTAAAAAGGGTATCTAATTAGTATGTATTCTGTCATCGTAAATTGTCACATTACGATTTAAAGCTTTCGCGACTGCAGGGATTCATAGTCTTGGTTCTTTCGGTAAAGTCACGTGGAAGGGAAATAAAAAAATAAAAAAAATATCAAACAATAATATTATCAGATAGTTTAGTTAAATAGTTTAATTGAATAATTTAATTTACCTTTTTTAAAGTTTAATATGATATTCTTGGTTCTTTCGGTAAAGTCGCGTAGAAGGGAAATAATAAAATCACAAAAATAAAACATAATAAAATTATCACGACGTTTCGGCCACAACGCAAGCAATCATCATCAGGTAAAGAACAGAGCTGTCGGAAAGACAGCGTCCTAATGGATCATTATTATGTTTTAGTTGTATTATTTTATTATTTCCCTTCTACGTGACTTTACTGAAAGAACCAAGAATAAAATGTCTACATTCGTTTCTTTCTTGAAAAGTGTTTTAATGCTTTTGCTACGTTGTCCCCACCTGAAGTAGGGCGCTTGTGTTGCCCCCGAAACGTCGTGATTTAATTTACTTGAATTTTTCACCTACGTGACTTCACCCAAAAAACCAAAGAGTACCACGTGTAGCGGACAGCGCACTGCACTACGAACCCAGTGACCCAAGACAGAGTCCCACTCGCAACCAATAACAGTGACGAGAATTTTAACCGATCCCGGGTCTCCCCCGAGGTCCATTCAACCTTAAATGTCTGACACGGTGTGTTCTGAACATCGCCACTCGGGATACAAAGGTGATCCAGCATGATACTGGCCACCCACCCCCTCGTGTGGCATGCCGGCTTTTATAGGTGCTCACTAACAGCACTTGCCCCAAGTCACTTAAAGGCTATACGGGGGATCTTTGTCTTTGTCTGTGTGTGTGTGTCTGTGTGTTCTTTGTGGTGTAAATACTCACTGGGAGGCGGGTTTTCCGGAATGGATGGCTGAACACCCTCAATGCTGAGCCAGTGAGCTGCAACACATGACAACACACCATCGGAGTCAAGTTGAAACGACAGCGAAACCTTCGATTGCGAGTAACTTGGTCTGTGTTTTGTAACGAGCAAAATGTTTAAATAAATATTAATTTGATAAACGAGCGAGGTCTTGCAATACGAGTACTACTGTAGTACGTACAGTATACCACTGCAGTACGGACAGTATACTGCAGTACGTACAGTATACCACCGTAGTACGTACAGTATACTACCGCAGTATGTACAGTATACCACTGCGGTACGTACAGTATACTGCTGTGCGTACAGTATACCACTGGTACGTACAATATACTACTGTAGTACATACAGTATACCACTGCAGTACGGACAGTATACCGCAGTACGTACAGTATACCACTGTGATACGTACAGTATACTTCTGTTGTATGTACAGTATACCACTGCAGTACGGACAGTATACTGCCGTACGTACAGTATGCCACTGTAGCACGTACAGTATACCACTGCAGTACGTAGAGTATACCACTGCAGTACGGACAGTATACCACAGTACGTACAGTATACCACTGTAGTACTACAGTATACTACTTTAGTATGTACAGTATATCACTACAGTACGGACAGTATACTGCAGTATGTACAGTATACCACTGTAGTACGTACAGTATACTACTGCAGTACGTACAGTATACGCTTTGCATGCCGAGCGTCACGTGATCACAACCGAGCCAATGGTTCTTCTCTCTCTCACTGCGGGATTGTGGGTAATCGTCTCCCATGCTCGGTCTCAGTCGGCGTGCCTCACTCGTATAGTCAACATCCGTGCGAGCGTTTACCGTTTACTAAAGCGTTGTGACCACGTGTGTGTGCGTAAAGCATTGCTTTAATTTGTGTCCAAGTGTCGTGGCTGTTCTTTAGTAGCTGTACTGCAACAATGCTTTTTGCCACCTCAAGAGGAGGCAAAAGCAAGTGTCATTGGATAGGTTTCTTGTTAAAAGTGGCACGAAAAGAAAAAAATTCCCGTGAGCCAACAGATGGCAGTGATTCCGTTAGTGACGGTGAAAGTCATCCTACACAATAACCCTCCTCCTCCTCCTCTCTCTCGTCTCCCTCACACCAGCCACGATTAAATTTAATTCATACATTTGATTACTTTATATTAAATATAAACAAAAATAGGTACAGTATTTTGTATTAATACATTTTAAATATTTTTGGGATCGTGGAACGAATCATCTGAGTTTCCATTATTTCTTATGGGGAAATTCGCTTTGATATACGAGTGCTTTGGATTACGAACACGTTTTCGGAACGAATTATGCTCGCAATCCAAGGTTTCACTGTATTTCTTATTTTAACTATTTTTTTTATTTTACCAGCTAAGGCCCACTGAACTTCACAGCTTTTTTTACAGAACCGACCTGATCCCAAGTGATATCTCAACGAAGTGGCTTATCACGTGGCAATGTATCGTAGCCAAATACTTTAATAAAATAGATGTTGATTCTAAATGTGGAGGAACTGGAGAAGAAACCACGTGACCGCGGGGAGAACGTGCAAACTCAAAATATACAGCAGCAGGCGTCAGGGTCGGGATTGAACACGTGACCTCCTGCCTACTAGGCGAGGTAGTTAACATCTCATTTCCATGTGATAAGCCACTTCTTTTTTACGAGGAGTCATGTTTGCATAGACCACAATACCTGCAGTCATAATGCAAACAAATAACATAACTCTGATAATGTATGCACTGTCCTTGAAGTTGATTGGTCCACACCCAAAACAGCTTTCCTTAGAGCCTAGTCTCACATGGGTTGGACCAGATGACGCCAAAAGGCGCACAACTCAAAGACAATGCACCATCAGAGTATGAGAGCTCGGGGTAAGCATTTACACCATTGAAACCTCATTTGCCAGTAAAAAATATGATAATTGTTTTTTTACCCTTCTATCTGGCAACAAAACTGTCACCGGTATTGTGGTCTATGCAAACATGACTCCTCTTAATAAAGGTGTCAGTTTTGTTGCCAGATAGAAGGGTAAAAAAACAATTATCATATTTTTTACTGCCAAATGAGGTTCCAATGGGATAAGCCACTTCGTTGAGCTATTGAGCTCTAGAGCTAGGTGGGGCTTACCAGGTAAAATAAAAAGTTAGTTTGTGAGTACTTGGTCATGAATAGGACGCTGACAATGCAACATGATGGTGATCTTTTTACACGCTTTCTATTAACTCACTGTCTGTTGTTGTTGTCGTATCCTCAAATGTTGTAACTCAATTTTAACCCACTTCCAAATGTGGTATCGACTGCAAACTTGGTATACTTATGTTATACTGATGACAATACTATATTCGATCGTAAAAAATTTAAATTAAAATATTTGTAAACAATATTTTTTATATGTTATGTTTCGGCTTGGGTCTAAATTGTCCACGCACGGTCAACTGACGTTGGCTGTAAATCACCACGGTCCCTGACGCTATGGCAAGCCTCGGAGCCACTTCCTGGAGTTGTAGATTTCATCCATTACTAGTTACGGTACATTTCATTAAAGCGTGTTTTTTTTAAGTAAAAAAAAATATTACTTATTTAGAGCATGTAAAGTAGTTTTTTGTGTGTTTACGTTTTTGTCCTTGCCCCGTACCTCCAATTCACACGGTTGGCTACATCAGGTGCTAAAGTTCCACGTGCATAGATTCAGTGTCTATATGATGCGCTCGACTGCCGATCGCGATGTCGATGACGCATTGCGCTCGCCACGAGTGATAAACACTTCACAGCGGTGACGGTCGCGACGACATCCTTCGCAGAGCGTGTACAGAGAGCCGTAACACCGCTCCCCTCCACTCGTTATAAACGTGACTATGACCTTCACGACTTAACACTTTGTGTGTGTGGGGGTGGAGGGGAGCCAACACCAGTGACAATTATCTGAATTGGTCCTGGGCCTCCTCTAGGTCGACTCAGCCTCAAATGAGTACCTGGTGCAATGTGCTAACATAGCCACTGGGGGGACAAAGGCGGTCCGGGGGTTGTGTTGGCCACCCACCCCCTCGTGTGCCGTGCCAGCCTTCATAGGTGCTCGCTAACAGCACTTGCCCCAAATCAGTTAAAGGCTATATGGGGGGTCTTTATCTTTTGTACCCGAGTTAGATTCCCGCTCACGGCCACCAACACCAGTGGCCATTACGTGAATATTCCCGTTAGCACCCCGCACACGGGCCGATTTCATCGCTCCATCTCCTGGGTGGGTCGTCTTATCCCGACGAGTTCCATCAACCTCAGCTGCTGCAGAGTCGTTCGTCCCAGCCGCCTGGCATCGCCGCTAGTGGCCCCGATGTCTCCCTACCAAAGCCCACTCACATCCCTTAAACACTTTCAATGATACTATTAACCCGCGAACTTCCTTTAATCCACGTGCTCCTCTCTCACGTGACGATTATCACTGACACCAAGTGGCGTCCTGGGCCTCCGCTAGGTCGATTCAGCCTCAAATGAGTACCTGGTGCGGTGTAAACATCGCCACCGGGGAGACAAATGTGGCCGGGCGTGGTGTTGGCCACCCACCCTCTGGTGTGCCGTGCCGGCCTTCATAGGTGCTGCTCGCTAACAGCACTTGCCTCAACAGTCTGTTAAGGCTACACGGGTGATCTTTGTCTTTTGTTTTTGGGCGGGGGGGGGTGTGTGTGTGTGTGTGGGGGGGGGTGTGTGTGTGTGTGGGGGGGGGGGTGTGTGTGTGTGTGGGGGGGGGTGTGTGTGTGGGGGGGTTCCCCTGCCCACCCTTGAGGCTGATGTCGAGTGGCACGCGCGGGAGCGGCGTGTTGATCATGTCGCTCAGGTTCACTTCCTGCTCCTCGTAGAAGAACAGCTCCCGCCCTCCTCCGCTCGCGTAGCGGAACGGGATGAACTCGGCCGACTGGAACCCGTACAGGGGCTGAACACGCGCACACGCGCACACACACACACACGACGATTAACACAAAGATCCCCCGTATAGCTTTAACAAACTGTTGGGGCTAGAATCGTTAGCGAGTAGCACCTATGAAGGGCAGCACGAACACACACACACGCAAGCACATGCTAGCACACGCAAGCACATGCTAGCACACGCAAGCACACGCATGTGCGCAGGCAGGTGAGCACACAAACACCAATCTATATTTTTTCACCAGTTACTAAAATAGACCAGTTCAGATATAATCGTCACTGGTGTTGTCCGTGAGCGGGAATCGAAACCAAGTCGTCAGGTTCGTAGTGCTGGCTTATACAACAACCGCCATGCGCCATTAAGTTGCAGTGACGTCACCACGACGCTTGTGCCAGGCTATGTGCACTTTAAGGCCACGTGAAGTGTCGAACGCCCGCTGGCAGGAGGTCATGGGACAGACCCAGATGCCATGGGTTGACCGAGATGACTTGCAAATGCACCACCTCACACGTGCATAAACACGCGGAAAGGCAGACTCACGTAAACTAACATCCATAAGCACCTACACACAAGCAGGTGAAGACAGACACAAGACAAAAATCACCCGTATAGCATCACCAACCTAAATTTAGATTTAAAGCTTTCGTGACTGCAGGGATTCATCTTCTTGGTTCTTTCGGTAAAGTCACGTAGAAGGGAAGTAATAAAATAATAAATATAAAACATAATAAAATCATTATTTTATTATGTTTTCTTTTTATTATTTTATTAAACATAATAAAATAATGATTTTATTATGTTTTATTTTTATTATTTTATTACTTCCCTTCTACGTGACTTTACCGAAAGAACCAAGAAGATGACATCACCAACCTCTCAGGGCAAGTACTGTTAGCGAGTAGCAACTATGAAGGGCAGCAAGGCACACGAGGGGGTGAGTGGCCAGCACCACGTCCAGCCGTCTTTCTCTCCCTAGTGGCGATGTTTACACATCGCACCAGGTACTCATTTGAGGCGGAGTTGTCCTAGGGGAGGCCTAGGACCGTTTCAGATAATCGTCACTAGTGTTGGCGTGAACGGGAAACGAACTCGGGTCACCGGATTTATTGCGCAGCGCGCTAACCGCTGCACTACCGCTCACGCAGGCACAAAAACAAAGATCCCCCGTATAGCCTTAACAAACTGTCGGGGCAAGTGCTGTTAGCGAGCACCTATGAAGGCCGGCACAGCACGCGAGGGGGCGGGTGGCCAGCATCACACCCAGCCGCCTTTGTCTCTCAGTGGCAGTGTCTTTACGTGCTGCACCAGGTAGTAATTTGAGGCCGAGTCGAGCTAGGGGAGGCCCAGGACCGGTTCAGATAATCGTCCCTGATATTGGCCGTGAGCTGGAGTCGAAGTCAGATCGCCATGTTCGTAGCACAGCGCGCCAACCGCTACACAGACACACGGGCAGGGACACGCGTGCACACACGTACCTCAATGTTGCGTATCTTCAGGGCGTGGTCGAGGTCGGATGTGCTCAGCTTTCTCCGCTTGCCATGGCGCATGAATTTGGCCGCTTCCTGCACATCACCAACATCGACATCAACAATAGCAAATACTGCACGGGAGTAATCGGCATCAGCATGATCAACACCAAAAGCAACGTCAACTATCTCATCACCATCAATTACAACATGACCGATAATTGTTTTTTTACCCTTTTATCTGGCAACAAAAGTGACACCTTTTTTTACAGGGAGTCATGTTTGCATTGACCACAATACCTGTGGTCGGAATGCAAAAAAAAACTCAACTCTGATAATGTATGCACTGTCTTTGAAATTGATTGGTCCACACCCGAGACAGCTTTTCTTAGAGCCTAGTCTCACATGGTGTTGGACCAGATGACGCCAAAAGGCGCACAACTCAAAGACAATGCACCATCAGAGTATGAGAGCTCGGGGTAAGCTACTGGCAAAGGAGGTTCCAATGGTACAATATAACCATCAACACTCCTGCTGCAGCCGCGAGATGTTAACTATCTCGCCTGGTATCCAGGAGGTCGTGGGTTCAGTCCTGACCCTGACACCCGCTGTATATCTGGAGATTGGATGTCTCTCTCCGCATGGTCGCGTGGATTTTTTCCCTCCAAATTTAGAATCAACGTGCGTTTAAAGTATTCGGCTACTATAAGTTTCCACACGGATGTATGTTGAAATTATTTTGCACGTAGCCTAAACGTGTTAATCGCAGGTGCGATGATGATAAGCCACTAAATTGGACGATCATTTGTGGCCAGGTCGCTTCTGATAAAGATCTACGTACCTGGTAAAAAATAAAAAAATAGTTTTAGTTTATTCTAAACTAATTAACCCTTTTCCGTTATGATGATGTACGTGTACGTCATTCCGTTACGGAATCGTGAGAACACTAAAATAAAACAACTCCATCGGCACATCTTCAGGTTAGAAGATGTTTCGAGACTCCCACAAGGCCGTGCGGGAGGGCGTGTGGCAAAGTGTGGTGCCAGCTATCATAGAGTGTGGCGGTCGTGTCGCAACAGTTCTCCGCGGCGAGCAACAACGTCTTTAAAAACAACGGCGCTACGCCTCCCCAACTAAAATTAACAGGGCCGCTTGCACGTTCCGAGATTTGGCGGCGAACGGGACACCTACCCTGCCAGTTGCTGACAGACATCTCGGAAAGGGGATTAAAGGGGATTAAAGAGCGATCGTCTGGCCCCCCTTCACCTGCGACAGCTCCTTGAGTCGGAAGCCAACCTCCTCTGCGAGCAGCTGACACGCGTCCTCCGACATCTGCGCGAGTCCCACGGACTCGCCGATGAGCTTCACCGACTCGACGGGCAGCAGGGTGCCGCTCACGCGCGACTTCTTCTCCTCCGCCATCGCCCCTCGTGCCAGGCACAGCCGCGCTACGCGACGACGCACGGGCAGACGGGGGTGGCGTGGTGGGGGGGGGGGGGGTGGCAAGGGTTACAGGGAGTTAGGGGGGGCAGGGGGTACAGGGAAATGGGGAGGCAAGGATGTATGTTGAACTTTTTTCGCACCGTACGTTGCCAACCGGGGGTGCGGGGGAAGGACAATAAACGGAACTGAAGAAATTAGTTTTCGAATTTTGATTTTAAAGTGCATTGTATCCAGTGGCTTTCTGACTCACCCTACCGGACATCTGTGAAAAAGAGCTTTACAGCTCATCGGATTCCTCCAGTACAAATGAAGATTCTGAATCTGGCTTCCTAATATCAGAAGGACGAGTGTTCCAGACGGCGGCAGAAGAGCATCTGTAAAAGCGCGCGACGCCGTGTCCCCGCTTTTGTTCGATAGCCAGCCAAAGGCCGACGCTGCGAGGATGACCGGAGTTCAGGCGATGGTTTAGGCTCCTTGACGAGATCAGCAAGGCAGTGTGGTTCATTTGTCGTAGGCACTTTGTGTGTAATGAAGGTATGTCTGTCATACACAAGTGGAACAGACAGTGCACCTAGAACAAGGAGCTGGCAACTTGCAGCTCTTTTAGGACTGCTTCGTGAAGATATCTATTAAGAACGCGCATTGCGGCTCTTGAAATATTGAGTTTTCTTTTACAGAATTCCCATAAAAGCCCTCATCTAGAATAATCAAGGCGGACCCGAGATCGATATGATGGCAGTGGGTTAGAGTGATTTTACTTGATCTACATGATGGCAGTGGGTTAGAGTGATTTTACTTGATCTACATGATGGCAGTGGGCTAGAGTGGTTTTCCTTGATCTACATGATGGCAGTGGGCTAGAGTGATTTTCCTTGAGGCGTATTTATTTATTTATACAGGAGGAATCCGATGAGCTATGAAGCTCTTTACCACCGATGTTCCAGTCGGGGGAGGTCAGAACATTACAACAACAAACACTACAAACAACACGACAGTAGTGCAAAGTAGAGGAAAAGTAAACAAATAACATTTAATAGAAATAATAATAGAAATACAATAATAAATCACGACGTTTCGGAGGCAACACAAGTCTCCGTCATCAGGTGGGACGGTCACAGCGAGATTTACTGTATCAAGTGATATTTTATTATTTATTTTTTACCTTCGTGACTTTACCGAAAAAACCTAAGAGTATGAATCCTTGCAGTCACGAAAGCTTCAAATCTAGAATTATTAACTTCTATTTTCAGAAGCGCCTTGGCTTTCACAAATGAGAGCTCAACGAAGTGGATTATCATCAGTTTTATTCCTGACCACGGCTAAGATAAGTGGCGAGTGATATCTGAGCCGGTCCTACACCTGACACGTTCCACCAACCCACGCATTGACCCGCGCGGTGAAGTATGGTCAAACGACCACATGATCGACACACTCGGATACCCTGCCCAAGGCTACCCATAAGATTCACGGTTATTAAGCCAGACTAAGACACTATTAAGGCAGACTAAGACTTGTACATTAATAAGTAATATAAAAAACTTTTTTAAAAACACGCTTTAATGAATGAAATGTACTAGTAATGGCAGAACTCCACGACTCCAGGAAGTGACCCCGAAGCTTGCCACAACGTAAGGGACCGTGGTCAATCACAGCCAACGTCAGTTGACCGTGGACAGTTAAACCCAAGCCGAAACATAACATGTAATTTTCTTTTTATGATAGAATATAGTATTGTCATCAGTATGACATAAGTATACCAAGTTTGCAGTCGATACCACATTGGGAAGTGGGCTAAAATTGAGTTACAAGATTTGACGATACCACAACGACAACACAAACAGATGGAGTGAGTTAAAAGAAAGCGTGTAATAAAAAGACACAGACAGAGATGAGACATGGCCATTCAAAGCAG
Organism: Entosphenus tridentatus; assembly: GCA_014621495.2. Classification (NCBI taxonomy): domain Eukaryota; kingdom Metazoa; phylum Chordata; class Hyperoartia; order Petromyzontiformes; family Petromyzontidae; genus Entosphenus; species Entosphenus tridentatus. Next base: position 840 of record JAAXLI020002395.1, on the reverse strand, counting down.
CAGTGTCCTTCTGTAACAGCACTGCTACAGAAGGATACTCCTGCTGCATCTAAGCTGGACCCAGAGTGCCCCACCATAGAAGAGAATGGTTGAACCATAGAAGAAGACGACCTGATGATGATGATGATGCAGGCAGTGATGAAAAGGTACCCGGCACTGTTTAGACACATTGAGTTAGGATGGACAACAACAGGAAAATGTAAAGTGTGTGGTTCAGAAACAATTGAAGGATCCGGGAAAGAGTGGAAGACCTTGATTTGAATGTTTCGTGACTGCAGGAATCCATACTCTTTGGTTCTTTCGGTAAAGTCACGTGGGCATTTATTTTATTCTATTCCTACGTGACTTTACCGAAAGAAGCAAAGCGTATAGAGGAAGACCTGCTGACAGAGAATGGGTTGACAACGACGGCATCATGAGGAGGCTTCGGTGACAGAAAGATGTGGCCACTACTTGAGTAATATTGGCACTACGAGCCAGAGGAAAGTGGAAACAATAAACGAAACCTGCAGTTGACACATCGGGGGATATCTACCCACGGATCGTGGTGATGATGAACTACACTATACACTACATTATACACTACACCACTATACACTTGGCTATGTACTAGACGATACACTATGATGTGGCACTACTTGAGCATGCTGGCACTACAAGACAGAGGAAAGTGGATGCAAGAAATTACTAAATGTGAAAATGAACACCTACGGGGCTATCTGCCCTTGGATCGTGATGATACACTACACCATACACTACGCTATACACTACACCACTAAACACTACTATATACTTCAACACTATACACTACACTATTATACACAACTATACACTACACTA
>JAAXLI020002394.1:0-13574 GCA_014621495.2 Entosphenus tridentatus | reverse complement strand
GTTCTCTCTCTGCTGTCCGTGCTGTGGATGTCTCAATTGGATCCAAACTCAAGGACGTCTCTCTTTCTCTCGCATCTTGTCAGTAAAATAATGTCACAATGTATTGTGCTGCGGCTTGTAATCGCGTGTATTTATATGCTCCTGTGTGTGGATATGTTCGTATGTGTATTTACAATTTGTATGACATCGCTACGTCTCTGTGTCGGACTAAATACGTGAATCTGTATTCAAGTCCTCTTGTTAAAAATAAACACTTTGCGCAGTCGTGCTGTAGGCCCAAGGCTTGGTGCACTGTACGGTAGCACTAACACCAGCAATGATACTAACTCTCTAACACCAGCAGTGTCACTAACTCTGTAACTAACACCAGCAATGATACTAACTCTCTAACTAACGAACACCAGCAGTGTCACTAACTCTCTAACTCTCTAACTAACACCAGCAATGATACTAACTCTCTAACTAACTAACACCAGCAGTGTCACTAACTCTGAAACACCAGCAATTATACTAACTTTTAACTCTCTAACACCAGCAGTGTCACTAACTATCTAACTCTCTAACTAACACCAGCAAAGATACTAACTCTCTAACACCAGCAAAGATATTAACTCTCTAACTAACACCAGCAGGTCACTAACTCTCTAACTAACACCAGCAAAGATACTAACTCTCTAACACCAGTAATTATACTAACTCTCTAACTAACTAACACCAGCAAAGATACTAACTCTCTAACTAACAACAGCAAAGGTACTAACTCTAACTAACTAACACCAGCAATGTTACTAACTAACTAACACCAGCAAAGATACTAACTCTCTAACTCACACCAGCAGTGTCAATAACTTTAACTAACACCAGCAATGTTACTAACTCTCTAACTAACACCAGCAGTGTCACTAACTGCTCGACACACCACCACTACTTCACCACGCCGTGTCTTCTGTAGATCAGCCATACTTCACCAAGCCGGTCGGTGCGGTTTGGCCTTGGCGAGGCCACGCCAGGAGGATAAGAGGGGCCCCCGGACGGGGGCTCAGGGCGGTTGCTGCAAGTGGATCCCCTCACTGTGTTGCGGTTCGTCACCTTCGTCGCCGCCATCTCGACCACCTTAGATGCCGCTAAATAGACAACCTGCCAACTGTTCTAGCTAGGTAATGCCGTCGAAAGAGATGGATGTGTGACTAGCGTGTAAGCACGTGGGGTGCGGTTATCTCCCCAACGTGTAGAATAAAAGGTGTCTTAAAGAACCCTGTCTGCGACTGAGCCCCTACATATATATGGATGCTCCGAAAGTGTGTAGTGCAAAGAGGGACGCGCTACAGTGGTTGCTAGGGACTGTCATAATTCCCACTACACCAGCCAATCAGCTGCCAGGAAAACAATCAAAATGCAACATGGGCAGCCATGTTGCATCAAGTCCCTGTGCAAAATGTCATCACTCCGTGCACTTGAACAGGATGGCAGCTAAAGTCAGTTAAATATAGAGTATTTTATGCCCTTTTAAAGTGATGTGTGAATTTTCATGCATTTATGTATGGAAGTGTGAGTGTGTGTTAGTCATTTCATTGTTCAAATTTGTTATTTTGCACGAGAATGTTTATTTTCAGGCGAGGTCGGGCTCCCATATGGCATTAGGCCCGCAGCTCTTATGCATGGCTCTCTCGTCCTCCCGCAGCCCAGGGTCACACTCTTTTAGTGCAACCACATCGCACACAGCTAAGAACCCGTGCAGAGCGAGGGTCAGGTGACTTTTGTCCTTGTGATATTGCGGTCGTGTGTGCAGTGGTGTGCAATAACCATCTGTAAATGGATAGTGCTCAGGATTCCAGTTCGTCGTTAAGGACATTACTGGGGTCATTATGCCCGCTTAAAAAAATTAAAACGGGTGATAGTCCTCCTTGGTTTGATCTGAACATTTCTGTATTAATGAAAAGAATATATAGCCTGGAATAATGCAAAACCGTCAAATAACCTCCCCGATTGGATTACTATAGTACACTTAGAAATAGATGGACTCTCCAAGTCAGAAATTCAACATTTTCTTACTACCACCAAACCACCCTAAATTCACAAATAAATCTAAGAAGTTTCTGGCAAATGTTTAACTTAGTTGAAAACAAAGGAAAGCTAAATGTTCTTTAAAAAAATTATTATTGGATGGCAAATAACTGTTCAGGAAACAAGAAATTGTCAATGGATTTAATTCTCATTTTGGATCAGCAGGGCATATCTTTGACAAAACACACCAGGGTAAAATATATCCAAATACAGCACTGTTCACATCACTCACTTCTCCCTCTTCACACATCAACCGTAAAAATGTCCGTGAGAGGCATCGTCCATACTTCTTGTTTCGTCCTATACCTGAACTGGATGTATTGCATACGCTGGCATCAATTAAGGCATCATCGTCCACGGGAGAAGACGAGTTGCCTGTATTTGCACTTGTGGCTGTGGCAGATCTCTTTTATAAACCCCTCACACACATTTTAACCTCTTACTCATCAAAGGTACATTTATGGTCCAAAGAATACCCTAATAATTATAGTAGCCTGGTGCTACCTAAAAAGTCACAATCTCCTTCACAGTAAAGTCTGATTTTCGATAAGAATACTGCACCACCACAGCAATGATGGATGTAGTACATTTATTTTCAGTAACCTGGATAAAGGCCACAAATGCTGCGTGCTATTAATCGACTTGTCAAACGCCTTTAATACTGTTAACCATGATAATCTACTTACAAGACTTCATCAATGAAACATTTTAGACAGTAAAATAAAATAGTTAAGAGATACCTCTCAGACCGTTTACAGAAGGTACATAGTGATAACATCTTTTGATCGGTCTGTTTTTTCCACTTGAATACACACATAGATATACAGTACAGTACAAGGAACTATGAAATCACTAATATAATGAGCCAAAAATGTCTGTGTGTAACGCGCGTGATGTCACTCCACGTCGACCAGCCCCCTCATTAATAATCATGAATGGGTGACGTCACTCCGCATGAAGAAGGTGGAGCGGAAACGAAAATTTGTTTACACAAATTAGCTTTCATTTTGACCTTTAGGGAAAGTAAAGCTAATAAAAAAATTAACACAGCAACTAATATAACGAGCCAAAAAAGGCTGTGTGACGTCACACCACATGCCCCCCCCCCCTCATTATTATTCATGTGTGTCTGGATTTTTAGTATAACGCAGAAGGTCGAGCGGCTATGATATTTTTTGCGCAAATTCGCTTTAGATTTGACATATCTCTATAGCAAGTGACGGCAATAATTAATTCTACGCCGCATCAGAGTGCTTCAGGTGATTTGAAAACAGTGCTAAAGTGAAGTTATGTGTTTTTTTAAATTATACAGCCACAGAGATTGTTCGCCTTTGCCTATTGTGTAAGATACCGAAGAGTCCCTGGTCAGAAAATTTACCAATTTTAATGTTTCGTTTGCCTCTTCGCTAGCTAGATTTGGCCCCTCTGCAGATCACACTGCCCCTATACAGTGTCTAAAAAGCTGGAGGCAACCTTTTTCGCAGTGTTCCAGCTGCTGGAGCACGTTAAGTGTCAAAAGATCTGAATACGTCAGCCCAGGATTGACAAACATCATGTAGGATGAAAATACTGCAGCTGAGAAATTCTGTTTGCAAAGAGAAAGACAGCAGAGATGGAGAGTTCGCCAGAGCCAAGACACTTTGGACAGTATTGTTACAGAGAATGCTGAAAGGCAAGCATATCGACGAGAACAAGAAAGTCCGGATCAGACGCAATCTCGACGTGCAGCTGACGCTCTTTATCAAGCAAATGGACGCAAGCGAGAAACTCCACGTCAGACACAAGCTCGCCTCGCTGCCAATACTGAAAATCGTCTCGCAGGACAAGAACGTCGTAGTCAAGCTATTCGTGCTACGGCAAATGACTTTGTGGTAGTGGAAGTGATTGAACACAACTGCAGTGTGTTGAATGTAGTTTGCCAGTTCTGTAGTTCACTAAATATTGCTGAGGAGCGGCCATCAGATGGAAAGTTCACAAGTTGCTGTCGGAAAGGCAAAGTGAAAGTGGAAAAGCATATCGACTCCAATGGTAACGTGCTCCAATAAATTGCAGGGAAACCTTTTGATCAGTGATAAGAGATTCACACAAAATATCGTATACCGAGAACTCTTCCAAAGTCCTTAATTTCATTTAATAAGTTAAGAAAAATGTGTTTATGTGCTACATTTCCTAATACAATTAACAATCACACAATGAAACGTTAATTTACATCTTTAATATTACAGCTTCCGTCCTAGGACGGGCTAACGAGCTAGTTTCTAAATACACATTTAAAAATATGATTTTTTTGGAAAAAGAAAACACAACATCCACAACAGCATAGGCAGGAGAGGCTCACATGGTAGACTGGGCTGTCAGTTCGGGCTGTGGGGGCCATAGGTGTAATTGTTTTTATGGCTGTTAGTCCATTGGTGACGATTGCCTTCCCTGAGCGTTCGCATTCGGTAGTTTCTCATTCATTCTGTCGCGGATTCATTACAGCGTGTTACAGCGTGGCTGTGCGGAATCCACGTGGAGCGAGGGGAGTGCAAGTTGCGGAATGTGCACAGCATAACTACCGCCGCCTTCACAACCCCTGCAGTTGCGATCCGCATCCGGTACTTTCTGAAATTTTTGGTATAAAAAAAGACCATAAAGCTGCCATTCTATGAAATAATAACCTGTGCAGAGGTGATATGATGTATTTTGTCCTTGTGTGATTGTGGTGGTGCATGCAGTGGGTTTGCAAAGACTGTCTGTGGAATAGTGCTCGGGGTTACCGTTTGTCATTAAGGACAGTACTGGGATCGTTATAGATAGGTATACAATGTACTCGACTAGTAGTTTGTGCCTACTACAAGCCACCATAACAGCATTATAGAAAATATCAAGTGAGGATTCATCATTCCTTACTAAATATTAAGACAGCACAGATCAGGGCTCTGCAGTCACCCATGCAAACCCATGGTCAATCGGCTTCGAAAGCCCAAATTTTGTGGCCCACTGTAATGAATTGGTGTTTTCTTCATTAATATAACCAAACAGAGGGAAATCCTCATTTAATGTGGGTATAATTGCTGCCATACACTGTGATAACAGACCCTTATTGCGGTAGTCAGGCCTCACAAATGCTAAGCCAAGCGCTCCATATGAGTGGCGGAGAATCCAGGCGACTGGACTTCCAGAAGCGTCCAGGACACAGCTATTGGGAAATCCATTTTTTAAACAAGTCTGGATTAAGCGCAGGCTGTCAGGGTGGCCTTTGTATTTCCATGAGTTGCACACCAACTCAGCGTGGCTTGTATTTAACATCGCTGTTTTCAGGCCTGATTTAGAATTTGGAATTCTGCAAAACAATGGAAGCACAAATAAAACACACGCATTAAACAGAAGTTAATAATTGGACAATTTTAGAATTCATGGCTTTGGTTGCCAAAGCCGAAGTTAATTATTTGGATGAATATCTTACCGTCACAAGAGGGGGGAACTACATTACATTGTGGTGTTTCAAGTGATGAATTATTACACAACCTGGATTTTTAATGTCCTGGAAAGACTTACAGATTTCTCAAGAAAGCCACTTCAAAACGAGGACGATTCTGGGAAAATCAGGAAAGGTGGACAGCCTATTCAATGTCGGGATCTACAAGGCCAAGTTGGAGGATGAAAGGTCAAGAGTATGAGGTTGAGGCCAGTGCCAGTCAAGGTCGTATCCTCAAGACTAGTGTATATATGTTGAACTTTTTTCACACCATACATAGCCAAGTGACCGCTGGCCCTCTGGTAGTCCGCAAGGTCATGGGGAAGTAGTCGACATCACTATTGAAAGCACTATGATTTAGAGTAGTTTTAAAGGAATTGGCTTATTGTGCATTACGAAACTTTTTTTTGGATGGCAATGGTCTCCGGATTCAGAAATATTGGGAACCACTGCTCTAGTATTAGGCCATTGTGAAGGCTGGGGGCTCTATGCCAAGGCCTTCGGCCTAAGGCCACACTCGAGGCCTAGGCCGAGGACAAGAGTTGCATTCACTTTTGAATTCGTCTCCTGATAAAATCGCATGGTTGAATAAAAAAAACATGGCAAATATAGAACGGCATGACTTGTACCTGAGTGTGGCAGGGTCATTCGTTATGAACATGTCGTAGGGCGAGGGCCAGGAGAGACGGACATTTTTTCTGGCCGCCAAATCATCCACACGTTCTTTCAAATCAACATCTATACCTGTTTACACACAAAACGTTCAACCAAATGTAACAGTGCTGTGTAGCGGTTTAGGATTTCCTCAGACAAAGATTCATGCATGTGTCACTCATTGCTTGAAATGCAATGTACAGTGGCAAGAAATGGCAGAATCATGCTACAGTATTTTAATGTGATAATTATGAATGCAAAGAAAGCCAAATTATATGTAACTGTTGTTCTAGTGTTTTTTCCCCAAAACTAAAAACTCTACATTTTTGGCAATAACATAAGGAACATTATATAACGGGAGATGCTTCTAGCAATGGCCCTTCTTTTTACACAAACAGACCAGATAGGTGGAGTGGATGAGAGTTGAAGAATGCATTGTACACCATGGGGCCTGTTAAGAATATATAAAGAATGTTTCCTGATTGGCATATGAAAAGATATCTAAGAGTAGATATTGAGTAACTGATAATCCCTTCCGTAATCTAAAATGTATTTGCATTTAAAGAACAATACAAACATTTTGCATACTGGGTAAGAGAAGCCCATTTTATATTTACTAATTCATTCCAATCCCTCAGTACAATCTATTTTGGATGTATAGACAGTTCACCTGCCAGCATGAAGGGCTTCTTCCATTCCACAACATTAAACAGGAGGTCAGCAAGGCTGCTTGGGTTGAGTGAAAATGTGGAATAGCTGGGCATGAACGGCTTTTCACCGGCCTTGAAGGGAAGATTGCAACATGAAACATTAGGTTATACATACGAGTCGAACTTAAATTAAAAAACGAATCAATACAACTTCAGCGTTTAATTTTTTTTATGAGCTCAAAGAAAGTTGCTTCAATGTTATTGGCACGAATAAAATATACGTCCCCTCATCATTCCTATGCATATTCTGGCCTCAACTTAAAAATGAGTACTTGGTGTGTAAACATCGCCACTTGGGTGACAAAGGCGCCGAGCGTGATGCTGGCCACCCACCCCCTGGTGTTCCGTGCTGGCCTTCAGAGGTGCTCGCTAACAGCACTTGCCCTAACAGTCTGTTCAGGATATCGGGGGGATCTTTGTCTTTGTGTGGGCAATTGTGGTGACTCATTGTGCCCCTTTCTACACGCAAGCCAGTATCAGGACTCAAGTGAAAATAAAACTGACTTTTTAAATCCTTTATATTAAGTTCACTGGCGCGCTTGCTTGCTTGCTTACGACCGTGCAAATCTTTCGGTCGTTTTATAACCCACTTCCCGTGATCCAATCGAGCTGACATTTTCCACACAGACTCGTGCGTGACAATTAATGTTCGTGAAATTTTTTTCCCAAAATTTTACACTTTTTAGGACAAAAATATTATATTTAATTACCAATTGCTTAATGCTGGCATGCAATCATCTGATCCATAGGTGGCGGCCATCACAAGCCAGAGGACGAGAGGACTCTAGTCGCCACGCATATAAAGGATTTATAGTGAAAAACTTTGTTTTTACGGGTGCATTTTTTTTCTATTTATGGTACTTCATTTTGTTTTATTTACCATATAGTGTTATTATAGTGTTACATGTGTAGTGACTGTGGTTGTCACTGTATGGTGCCGGGGCTTACGAAGCCACAGCGGATAATGTGTTGTCATTATGGGCAGCCCGGGTTACGGGGTGTAGTACCAGCCCTAGCAGGGCTTGGGTGAGTGCTGGTTTGCGCGGAGGCACCGCGAGCAGTGTGCGGTGCGGGCTCCCGGTGAGGGAGCGAGAGGGAGCGTCAGCCAGCCAGGGTTACGTTTAGGCATGATACGCTGGTTGACCTGCTGACACGTGACCGGATGATATTTGAGGGGGGCTACCGCTGGACGGGGGCCGCGGGGCGGGCACGTGGTCCAAAAGAGTTCTCGAGAACCTTCGAGAAAGAGCTCGAGAGACCTGGAATGTGGGCGGGGCGAAGGGCGGAGACAGCCCCAGCCCGGGGGCATATAACGAGGGCCCCGTGAGGAGCTCGAGGTTTTCGTGTGCTGGTGTTACGAAGTTCCACGTCGGGGAGAAGAAGCCTCTAGCCGGGACCCAGCTTGTGGTCCGGACCGGGATAGCGAACCGTGTCTAGTTCTGCCGTAGCGTGGTTACATGGGCATTCGAGACCCGAGTGTAGATCGTGTTGTGTTGCGTGCTGTTGTATAATAAATAGTGTTGCTCTCAAGATAACGTCTGCGACTCAGTTGGACTCACTACACATGTAAATGTACAATACTTATTCTGCTTCATGAGTTTATCTTATCTTAACAATGTTTCCATTTGAACCATAATATATTTCATAACACTGACCGAATTGGCATTGAAATCTGGTACATTGTTGTTCCAACTTAGGAACGAATTATGTTCGTAAGTCGAGCATTACCCGCTACTGGTCAACCCACCCATGCCCCAAATATAACTCACCTCCTCCCTTGGCTGTACAATTACGGCTTGAAAGTTTGGCCAGGAGTCCACGTAAACGTCCATAGGTCCCGAAATGCCTTTCAGTCCAAAGTACAACCTCCCATACGTCTACAGAAACACGATAGTTAATTAATTTACCTATTTAGAGATTCAGATGATGGTGAGGATGAAGGAGTTGATGACAATGGTTGAACACGATAGATGACAACACTGCATACTGAGAGAAGACTTAACAGATAATGAAACGTTATGGTGATGGAGGTTTAAGATGGTTTTGATTATGATCATTATAGATAGACGATGAAGATTTTGATTAGAGAAGGATGAAGATCAGATATATGTGATGATGGATTATGAAGATGATTAATAAGATGGTCATAAAAGGTGGTGATTGTGGTGATTAAATTTTCTATGCTTGCCCACTCAGGAAAGCCTGCAGTGAGTCAGGTCTATTTGAGCATTCGGAGTATGACAATGAAAGAGGTATATGATGATGGCAGACATGGATGATAATAAGAATGAAGATAACGTGTGATGAAGACGGTGCAGTTACACTGCACGTTACTTGTCACGCCAATCAGGGACATATGTACCGCACTACCGTGAGAGGAAGAGCGCTAGTTATCCACACACTGAGGCCACCATACCGCTGATAAGTGGGGCGCACAGCATAGTACAGTACAACTGCATTTTAATTGCATTGCCTTCTGCTGCCCATAACGTAGCTCTTGCACCACCCGACAGCACTTGTGTTATGCGTGGTGGTTGCCCATCCAATCACTATCCGGGCTCCACCCTTGCTTAGCTTCTAAGATGTGATGAGATTGGTTTCATTCGGGGTGGTTTGGTCATGGGCAATGAAACAAAGCTCCAGTTAACAACCAAGCAGGTGCTGCTGAGTTCACTTGCCTTGGCAGAGTGAGGAAGACGGCGAGACAAGGCCACCATCAGCTCCCTCAAGTGCTGCCTGCTGCGCAGAATGATCATTTTCTTGTCTGCGAGACCATGGTCAGTGGATGGATCACACACATTAACGTAGTACCAAATTAAACAGGAGCAATTGGCTGGTTACGAAATATGGATACAGGCAGTCGTTTACTCATGAACACCAGTGCTTACGAACCAGCTGGACATGTTCGTCGGATTGGCTGACCCCGCCTACAACTCCCGTTGGTGCGGGAGCCGTGGTGCCCGGGCCAGGTACCACACCAGTGCTGGGCGCCATTTTGCCCGGGGAGGGCATGGCATGGCCGGCGGGCGCCATTTTGCAGAGAGCTCGGGACAGCGCTGCATGTAAGCCGGTTGTTTTTTTATGCTCAGGAACACGGTCCGAGACATGTCGCTTAGTTTCCCCAATGTAACTACTGTTGCAGACACAGCTTAGTTTGTAGATGCCAGAGTTTGTATATCAGGGATCCTATCCTTCACAGATGGGATCAGATCACGAATTTTATGTACTGTGTTCAATCGAGCCTGGATCTTGTGTTTGCTCAAGATTTTGGAAATATTTTTGGTGACCCCTGCTATGTATGGCAAGGTGATGGTTTTGATTGGGTCCTCAAATGGTTCTTTCCCAACGGTTGCGGTGGTGGCTTTACGGATTGTGTGGTCCGAATATCCATTCATCTTGAGAGCTTGGTGCACGGGTTTCAGTTCACTGGCTAGGTGATGATGGTCGGAGATGCATCGAGCTCAATGGTGTAGAGTTTTGATGAGGGAATTCTTCTGGGATGGATAGTGTTGGGAGTCAGGTTTTAGGTAGGCATCAAATGAGTTGCTTTCCTGTAGACAGAGTGTCCCATTCAGCCATCTGGTCTCTTTTCGATTAGATTATTAGAACATCCAACGATGGTAGCTTGCCATCCCTTTCCACCTCCATGGTGAATTTTATGGCTGGGTGTATGGAATTAATGTGGTTGAGGAATTGGTTCAGAGCTGGTAGGCCATGTGGCTAGATGACGAACGTGTCATCTACGTACCTCTTCCACAAGGACGGGCGTAGAGTGGATGCCTGTATGGTGTCTGTCTTAAAATTTTCCATGAAAACATTGGCTCCAACCGGAGATAAGGGAGAACCCATTGGGGTGCCTTCAACTTGTTTGTAAAATGTTCCATTCCAGATGAAGTATGTATTGGTGAGGCAGTGTCTAACCAGGGCCGGTACATCAGCATTCAATCCTTGTTGGACTAGAATTTCAATGATTGCAATGGTGTCAGTCACAGGAACTTTGGTGAACAAAGAAACTACGTCGAAACTAACGAGTAAATCACCTGGAGATAGTGAGATGTCATTAATTAAGGATACCAAGTGAGCTGAGTTAAGTACAGATGAGGTGGTCTTACCAGTGAATGGTTGCAAGGTCTCAGACAGAAACCGGGCTAGTTTGTAGGTGGGTCAGTCAATGGTGAGACGATGGGACGAAGGGGTGTACCTTCTTTATGGATTTTTGGTAAGCCATACAATCTGGGAGGTCTAGCAGTAGAGTGTTTTAAGGAAACCCGTTTGGTTTGTTCAATTAATGAAGCCGAATCAGTGATGATACTGCTGGTGGAAGGGCCTCCACTCAAGGGAGCTCTAGAGAGCCCCTCCATGAGTTGTTTATCCTGCTCTTCCTTGCTGGCCAAAATTATTGGAAGCGTTGGGGATTCCGTACCTACACTTTACCCCACCACACATCACCTGCCAATGAACCGCAATGTACCCATGTTTACTGCTGGGTGGACAAACGCGGGGAAGTGGATTTTAGAATTAGAATCTTTATTTATAGTGGAGGAGTCCGATGAGCTATAAAGCTCTTTTTTACAGATGTCAAGTCGACTCACAGATGTCCAGTAGTTTTAATTAATACATTAATAAATGTAATACACTTACAACTGTTGTTTCAATTGTCAAGCCAGGAGATTGAAGTCCACAAACGACCTCTGGGACCGCAAGTACGGTACGTACTGTGCCGTGTGCCAACCATCCCACCATGCCATCAATTAACACAGCGGCAAAAATATCAGAGCACATTTCCAGATGTTTGGCGGTCGTATATCATAGGCCACTTTCGAGATCCCTCATTAATATAAACTTGTACGTAACGTATTTATAATTAATTGTAGCTTAATATGCTACACGAGGAAAGCTTAATTTACACCCAATTGTGTTTCCCGCAATGATGCACCCCCTCCAAAATGTTTGGCTGGGTCTGCTACTGCACGTTATAGTTTCATACCTTTGTTATTATTCCCAACACAATTATTCCCAACAAACAACACAAATAAAAAAAACGATGCATTTAAACTTTAATAGAAAGCAGCAGTTTTGCATATTAATTCCGTGCATTATTACATGTACACAATTTTAAATAAAAACGAGCACAACTTACTTTTTTAAATCTGAATAGTGCGTGTGATCTCGAGCGTTGGAAATTTTTATGTCACCTCCTTTGTCGAGAAGAGCAGGGCAATATTTTCTCGTCCAGCAGTCTACATGTAATTTATATGAGGACTCCGCTAATATGCTAATATGTAACTACACTTGACCGCTTTTCCATAGTTAAACGGAAAATTATTGTTTACATTTCTGCAACTGATTAACTGGGATAAGACATACGTAGCTATTATGTACAATTTTAAGAACACAATGGCATTTTCTAGCTCTAACCCCATTATCACAAAAGATCATCATCAGCCATTCTGAATCTACTGCCGGGAGAAAGCTTATCTTTTGACACGGTTGTAATGTAACAATCGATGTGGCTCTTGGCGTCCGATACTTCATCACGCTGGTCAGTGCCGGTTGATGAAGACGGTGAGCATAAATGTGGAAACATAGAAGTACAATACAACGATTATTTTCGCACCTGATAGGCTCACAGTGATGACATGACCTTTATTCCTCTATTTAAGACCGAAACAGGAGGAGTTCTTCAAAATTCTGGCTATCACCTGATGAAGCTGAAGTAATCACCAGCGAAACGTCTTGCTCTAATTGTAAATGTTGTGGGTTTACTCTCAAACACACCGTTGTGCTGAAGTAATAACTTATTGGTACGTGTTGCTTTCATGTCAAACCTTACTAATTGGCTGTGACGGGTGATAGCAGGTTTAACGACACATTTATTGTTACACGATCAAACCCAAATGAACTGTTAGTGCATTCCAGGTGATTTGGTCATAGGGCAAATGCTAAATGTACAGCTCTTTCTGGCAATAATACAGTTTAAGATGTTGAAACACCAAATAAATAACCTATGGATATACATAAAGTCTGTATTAATCACACATACTTGTGTTAAAACATGCAAACAAATATGCGTTGGTACAATGATGTATGCATTGTGATCTTGATTCTGCCATAAACGGTCTCATTGATATATATGGGGCTAGTTTGTTGTTTTAATTATCCCCACCTCTGTCTACTCTTCAATAAACATTGCACATCACAGTTAAGTATTTGGTATGTTGTCAGTGGTGGGATAAAGTGTGGGTCGGCAGCTCTTTCAAGACGTCTTTCAAGTGTGGAAGAGTAGGGCAAATGACAATAGTAAGAGTCCCTCTAGTGCTCTATAACAGATGTGCTTCACCAGCAGTGCCATACTCAAGCAATTGAAGGGCTGCACCATTACATATAAATACTCATTCTTAGACACGTGATTCAGTGCATGTGTAGTGTAATAGCGCCGGCTGCTGGGCAGCAGCAGAAACTGGTGGACAGAGTACACACGCCGGTGAGTGTGTGTTGGGGTGTATTGGCAGGGCGGGGGAACTGGGGCAAACGTCACAGACGACCCCATCTGGAAGCCCCTGGAACCCGCTAGTGGGTTCGAGAAGGGAGGCGTGGCCAGGCCGGTGTTAGGCCACGCTGGGAGGATAAAAGGAGCCGAGAGTGGGAGCTCGAGGCTGCCGGTTCTGGGATTGGATTTGTCTCGT
>JAAXLI020002393.1:0-10200 GCA_014621495.2 Entosphenus tridentatus | reverse complement strand
GGCCGCGCGAGAGGAGGAAGCAGCGCGTGCGGGGCCGCGCGAGAGGACGCTGGTCCGCGGAGGAGACCAGCGGGGTGCGGAGAAAGAACTTGAATAAAAGACCAACAGAGACCAGCAGTACCTGACGGAGTCTTTTATTACACAGGTAAGCTGAGATTAGCACCACTCCCTTTAAGAGTGTGCTCCTAATCTCAGCTCATTACCTGTATAAAAGACACCTTGGAGCCAGAAATCTTTCTGATTGAGAGGGGATCAAATACTTATTTCCCTCATTAAAATGCAAATCAATTTGTAACATTTTTACATGCGTTTTTCTGGATTTTTGTTGTTATTCTGTCTCTCACTGTTCAAATAAACCTACCATTAAAATTATAGACTGATCATTTCTTTGTCAGTGGGCAAACGTACAAAATCAGCAGGGGATCAAATACTTTTTTCCCTCACTGTATCCAGAATGGCCAGAGCTGGTGGCAGCAATGACTCCGCAGTAGTCTTCGGTTTCTCGACGAATAGCAGCAACCTTCTGAGTGTAATCATTCATGAGGTCCTGTGCTGACGGGCAATTTGCTCCGGGTTTCTTTGCCATCCCCAGAAGATTCCTCATGAAGCTCCAAAGCTTGCTCGGCTGAGCAGACTGCTCAGTGAATTTTCGGTTCCAGTACGATTACTCCTTCACAGTGCCATTTTTGTTCATGTTCTGCCCACACCTGCCTGTCCAACAATAAGTTAGTTCGATCAAATAATCGTTCTAGCATGCCTGAGTGTCGACGAAGTTGGTGGCACTCCAGGTAGCACCAAGTCGCGAATCGGTGGCATCGAACAGACACTTTTCTTGCAGGTGTGAATTCATTAGCCAGGGACTGGATAGTACATTGGTCCAGGTCAGGAAATCCACCCGCACTATCTCGTGAGCTCCAGAGAGCTTAGAGTTGATAATAGCAGTCGGGAAATTCTCCTTATTTAATCCACCCCAGCTCCTAACCTCTCGCTGTCCTGTCACTAGTGGTTGGAGAAATTACAGGCACCAGCGAACTACACTATGGTCTAACATGATATTGGGTGGCTCCACTGAAAATGTATCCAGAGAGTCTGCCCTGACTTCGTGATCACGAGGTCCAATTTTCCACCATCGCTGTGTGTTGGCACGTGTGGTACTTGCTGCACACAATCAAAACTAGTGAGCACGTTGGTTATATGGGCAGCATGAGGGTCACCGCTGAGGCTGGCTACAGTATTTAATGTATATAACCAGTAATTTAGAAAACATTATTTTTTAATAGAACAGTGTGTGTTGATTTGAAGCTTTTGTGACTGCATGAATCCATACTCTTTGGTTCTTTTGGTACAGTCACGTAGGTAGAAATTTAAAAAATCACGACGTTTCAAACGCAGCACAAGGTGAAAATCGCGACAGCTGCGATGTCTGCTGCGAGCAACACGATGTCTGCTCACCTTGTGTAAATGAACATCAACAACGCTGAGGGTGGCTACAGTATTTAATGCATATATATCACATTTAGCAACACGGAAATTGATGCAGTTGCACTACTTCAAATTACAGTTGCCACCACAGATGTTAAAACTACTGTAGCTGTGGAAGTAGTTGCAGCTGAAATAGTTGTTCAGTTGCTCTAGTCGTTGTTGTTTCTGATAAATTATAGTTGCTGTTTAAGGAGTAAAAGATGCAGTCATGACTGTAATTGAGTTGTTCCTGTGTACATTGTGTAATTTCTGCAGATGTTGCAATTACAACAGTTGTTGTTGCTTTAGTATATTTTTCCTGCTTAATGCTGTTGTAGTTGCTATTTATTATGTGATTTTTATTGCTGTTATATTCTAAGTTATAGATTTTCTGCATTAGTAGATAACTTTAGTAGTTGTCCCTGTTGCTGTTGTAGTAGAAGTTGCTAGTGTAGGGGTGTCAGGGGAAGGATTCCCACCAATAGGAGGGTTAGTGGGAGGGGTGATCGAGGAGATATAAGGGGAGAACGGGCGGGAAGAAGGGGCTTTTGGGCGGGAACGAGATTGGGACGGCGGGGGACAGGTGTGGATGGGAGAAAAGGATTAAAAGACGGAACCCCTGCAATCTTGTGTCGGCTCTCCTTTACATCTGGTGGCAGCGGTGGGATCTACAATGGCTACGAAGAAGCATCCCCGCGGGAAAGAGCCAAGGGAGGAGGAAGCAGGGGCCGGGGATCCTTCCCATCCCGGGCAACAAGGGGGCCTGCTACCAGAAGCAGCAGCAGGGGACCTGGATCGCCTGGAGGACCCCATGGAGGACCGCATGGCCCGCGTGGAGAGGGCACTCCAGGAGCTACTGCAGAGGCTCCCTATGGGGGGCCCACCAGCACCAGGACCCCCACCCCCACGCGTACTGCGGGAGGAGAGGCCACGGGACCCGGAGGCCGACCGGCCGGCCGGGCAGAAGCCGCAACCAACCTCGTCACGCCAGCCACCGCCGCTCCCGCCAAAACCCCCAGGGCTAAACACCCAACACGGAGAGCAGGGGACAGGACGGCCGCGTCGGCTGGGGCCCGTCGACAAGTTCGTGGCCGAGGAAGAAGATTGGGAGGGGTTTGTCCGCCGATTCGAGGCTGCCTTCCACGCTCTCGAGTGGACAGACGAAGAGGCATTACGAGCTTTGCCATCCGTTCTGGCCGAAGAAGCACTCTCCTCTTACACCTCCCTTCCCTCGCACAGCAAGACCACGCTACAGGCCGCCTACGAGGCTTTGGGGGAGATCTATTGCCCGGCGGAAGGAGCCTTTAGACGGTTCCAGGACCGCCAGCGAGGGGCTAGAGAATCCCCATTAGCCTACAGGGGTGCGCTGCTCGTGTTGGCGAGGCGGGCTTTCCCTCGCCTGGCTGAAGAGGCGCTCGAGGACCTCGTGGTCGAGCACCTCATCGCCTACGCTTGCCGTGCCGGCGTTGTAATGCCCGTGGTGACGCCGGAGGAACGCACCTCGCTGTGGGCTGCCCGGACCATCCAAGCCCACGAGCAGGTCATGGGCCGGGCGCCACCCGTGGGCCCGGTGGCTGGCGCGGCGGGGGGGAACAGCCGAGCCGTTGCCGCGGCGCTACGGGGTCCAGCGACACCAACCGCCGAACCTGCACCGTCGCCACAGGCTGCCTGTGGGGCAGCTGGGAACGGACCCCCGACGTCTGAGCCGGAGCCATCGCTGCGGGAGGTGTACGCAGCGATCCGGGGGCTGGCGGAGCAGAGGGACCAGGGGCGCGACCAGCCGCCGCGTCGCTGGCAGCCGCCTCTACAACATCGCGCCGAGCCACCCCAACGGAACGCCCCGTGGGTCTGCCACCGTTGTGGTCGAGAGGGGCATGTGGCGAGGGGGTGCCGCACGGAGCCGGAGGCCGCCAACGCCACCTGGAACCCGCCGGGGCCAAACGCCGACAGGATCCAGGCGAGTGACGCCGCGAACTCACCGGGGGTCTCCTCGGGGTGGGCGCCGTCGGTGTCGTTCCCCGGGGCCCACTGTCCTGGTCGGGGGAAGGGGATCGCGCCGGAGATAGAGCCGAGGCCGAGGATCGCATCGCGACCAGAAGTGGCGTCGCGAACGGACGCGACGTTGCATCCGGAAGTGACGTTCAATCCGGAAGTGACGTTGCATCCGGAAGTGACGTCGCGGCCGAAAGTGGTGTCGCGGATCGCGCCAGGAATTGCGCCGGGGCCGGGGACCGCGCCGGGGATCGCGCCGAGGCTGGGGACCGCGCCGGAAATCGCGCTGAGGCCGGGAGGGACATCGCGGGCGGAGGTGACGTCGCGGGCGGAGGTGACGTCGCGGGCGGAGGTGACGTCGCGGGCGGAGGTGACGTCGCGGGCGGGGGTGACGTCACGGGCGGAGGTGACGTCGCGGGCGGGGGTGACGTCACGGGCGGGGGTGGCGTCGCGGCCGGGCGTGGCGTCGCGGGCGGGCGTGACGTCACGATCAGACGTGGTTTCGCGGGCGGGCGTGACGTCACGACCGGATGTGGTTTCGCGGGCGGGCGTGACGTCACGACCGGAAGTGACGTCACTAGTGTCCTGCGACGCCGGTGAGTTGCCAGGGGCAACGGCCCTTGGGCTGAGGCAACACACAAAATTGACATTGCGCCCTGGAGCAGTTCCACGGCCCGCCTCACCACCGCTTAGCGGCGGAGCGAGACAGAACCAGGGGGACCACGCCCCCGTGACAAAGGAAGGGGAGGGGAGAAGGGAGGGGCTCACGGGAAGGCCCACCCCCCAGTCCCCACCACCCCCTGCAATGGGGGGGCCCCCCCACACCACAAGGGGGGCCCATCCTACGTCACCAAGGGGGGGCAATTTGCACCACATAGAGAGCCCAGCCCGCAGCCCTAGGGGAAGCCCACACTATGTAACAAGGGCGCGTTCACCCTGCTGCAACGCACTCCAAAGTGAGGAACCCCATCTTCGGTCCATTCACATCCATCCCCGATCATCTCACCATGCACCACAGGATAACGAGACGCCGCCTGGTCAGTGGCCGGACTCAGCCACACAATGGAGGAAGCTGGCAAGGCGGGTGGTAGCGGCCGCGTCAGGAACCTCGGTCCTGGTCGGAGAAATCGCGGGAGTGTCGGCACGTATCTTGGTTGATACGGGGGCATCAGCCACGATCATCTCGAGCACCATGCACGAGATGCTGCCGGATAAAATCCGACCTTTAGTCCCCGTCAAGACGACGTTCATTGCAGCAAATGGAGGCAGCATGGGCTTCCTGGGCCAGGTTGAAGCCCCGATACAGATTGGGCAGCTTTCGGTAGCAGGACCCATCCTTGTCTCCGCAACATTGCCTGTACCTTGCCTGTTGGGGACGGACTTTCTGAGGCGGATGCCAATGAAAATCGATCTGGCCAATGGGCGGGTGGAAGTCCAGGGAACGCATCTCCATTTCCTAAAGGCAGAGGGGGCCAGCCGGGGTGTACCCTACGTGCAGGCTCTGGTCAGTAAGTCTGTCTCCATTCCCCCGGCAGCCCAGATGCTGGTTCCACTGCAATATCGGTCCCCCCTCGTGACAGCCCGACCGGACTCACCCATCCTGGTGTCTCCGGCGTCAGCTGCCATGGATCGCCATGCGCTGGTGGGAGCCGAAACTATTGTTCAGAGGAACCAGCATCTGTTCATTCAGGTGCTGAACACTTCCGATAGAACAGCGACGGTGCAGGAGGGAACAGTTCTGGCCCACGTTAGTCCCTTGTCACTAGGAGCCCCAGGGACAGAGCCCGAGCTTGTAGGCAGCATCAGCCAGTCCGAGGACAGAGGGGCCGAATCGTGGATGGACCAGCTGGCGGGGCCTGAGTCGGGATTGCCGCCCGACCAGAAACACCAGCTGCACTCGTTATTGCATGAGTTCTCGGACGTGTTCAGCCGGGGACCGTTCAACCTAGGGTGCACAAATCTGTCGCAGCACCACATCAACACGGGAGACGCCGCACCCCTGCGCCAAAACACATATAGAATGAGCCCAATGGAAAAAGGGCACATTCAACAAGCGGTGCAGGAGATGCTGCGGGCCGACATAATTTCGCCATCCTCGAGTCCCTGGGGGGCACCGGTGGTCCTAGTCAAGAAGTCAGACGGGTCACTCAGATTCTGTGTGGACTTCCGACGCCTCAATGCCGTCACGCTGGCCGACGCATATCCCCTACCACGTATTGACGACTCATTGGATGCACTGGCGGGAGCAAAATTTTTCAGTACGCTGGATTTATTGTCCGGTTTCTGGCAGGTCCCACTAGACGCGGACTCCCGGCCTAAAACAGCGTTCCGGACACCACAGGGCCTGTTCGAGTTCAACTGCCTGCCTATGGGCCTCCAGACTGCGCCGGCGACGTTCCAACGCATAATGGAGTTGGCCTTAGCAGGCCTCCAATGGGAAACGTGCCTCATCTACCTGGATGACGTCATTGTCTTCAGCCGATCATTCGAGGAACACATTGACCGATTACGTCAGGTATTCCTGCGGTTCCGGAACGCGAACTTGAAGCTCAAGCCGTCAAAGTGCCACCTTATGCAGTCGTCGGTACGCTACTTGGGCCACGTCGTCAGTGAGTCTGGAGTGGCTACAGACCCGGAAAAGACGGCCTGCGTGAGGGCCTGGGCTGTTCCCACAACGGTTCCAGAGGTACGCCGGTTTGTGGGTTTCGTTTCTTACTACCGCCGGTTTGTACCCAACTTCGCAACCATTGCCAAGCCCTTGCACGTGTTGACGGCAAAGAACCAGAGGTTTTATTGGGGCCCTCTGGAGGAAGAGGCATTCCAGCAGCTGCGCTCATGTCTGACAGATGCACCACCCTTGGCCTTTCCAGATTTTGGCCTCCCCTTTATCCTGGACACGGACGCCAGCGATGTGGGCAGGGTCGGGAGGTGGTTATCGCCTACGGTAGTCGCGTGCTTTCATCAGCGGAGCAGCGCTACTGCGTCACATGTAGGGAACTCCTGGCAGTCGTTCACTTCGTGCAGCAATTCCGACCCTACCTGTATGGCCGCAAATTTACGGTCCGCACTGACCACGCGGCCTTGCAGTATTCGCTCCGCATCGACCAGCCTTCGGGCCAGCTGGCCAGATGGATAGAGCGCCTGCAGGAGTACAGGTACCAAGTGGTGCATCGCAAAGGGACCAGACACGCCAACGCAGACGCATTGTCCCGACTGGCGCCCCAGGGCCCTTGTGCATGCACCACAGGCGGGGCACGCTGCAAGGAGGCGAGGTCGGAGGGGACGGTCATCGCTCCCGTACGCACGGCGGAGGGCGCACAGGGTGAAGTCCAGCTGACCGACCACGACCTGGGCCTGACCTTGGACGATTGGAGACGGCTACAGCTGGAGGAAGCCTCACTGCGAACGCTACGCGCCTCGGCAGAGGCATGGGGGGAGGAGTACATCGTATGGGAGGACCTCCTCATGCGATGGGACCCGACAGGGCGCCGGCGATGCCTGGTAGTTCCGGAGTCGCTGCGTCAACAATTGGTTATGGACGTACACGGCCGCCAGCTGCTGCACCTGGCAGGGCGGAAAACACTGTACACATTACAGGGTCGGTACTTTTGGCCAGGTATGACCACTGACGTGCATCGATGGGTCGCTACCTGCGTCGAATGTGCGCGGCGAAAGCCGCCACCCCGGGTAAGCCGGGCGCCCCTACACCCCATCACGGTGACCAGGGTCAACGAATTGGTTGCGTTGGACATCCTGGGACCACTGCCGGTCAAGCCACGGGGAAATAAATACCTGTTGGTCGGAGTCGAGTACTGCACGAGGTGGCCGATGGCGTGGGCCCTCCCGGACCAAACGGCACAGACCATCGCCGATGCCTTTGTGGGAGGCTATGTCCTTGATAAGGGGGCACCGGAGCGGTTGCTCACGGATCAGGGCAGGAATTTCTCCTCACGGCTATTGAAGGACGTCTGCTCTATCCTGGGCACTAAAAAGGTCCGAACATCTCCATATCATCCCCAGACTGATGGGATGGTAGAGCGGCTTAACCGCACTATAGCGGCCATGCTGTCCCAAGTGGTGGACGAAAACCATTCCGACTGGGACCTCCACATTCCATCGGTCTTAGCGGCGTACAGGGTGGCCCCGCACGCGGCAACGGGGTTCTCGCCGTTTTTCCTGATGTACGGACGGGATCCCGTTCCGCCTATTGAGGTGCAGCTGACGGACATTCCCGCAAGAGCTGACGTATGGCCGAAGGCACTAAAGACCTCCCTCATTTATTTGAGAGAGGCCCGCCAAGCAGCCGAGGCCGCATCGGCCACGAGCCAAGAGAGTAATGTACGGATACGGGAGAGGACAGTGACAGCCAAGCCCTTTAAAGTCGGGGACCAGGCATGGCTACACTGTCCTCAGGTGCCGGTTGGCCTCTCACCAAAGCTGCACCGACCCTGGAAAGGGCCGGTCGAGGTCATTAAAGCACTCCGACCGCAGTGCGCCCAGGTCCAACTGGGTAAGCGACGATGGTTTGTACACCCCACCCGCCTTAAGCCATATATCTCTCCACCGTCATCTTCACCAACATCACCGCCAACATCATCATCATCCCTACCCAGGCCAAGGTCGCCGACCACCCCGCGCCGACCGGCAAGGGGTTCGGTGCCCTGTGTTCCCTTGTCACCTACAGCACCCCATGTGAGGCCTGACGGAGCGGCGGCACGAGCGGGGGCCGGAGAGACAGCAGCGCCAGGCACGGCAACACCGGCACCACCGAACCAGGGACCGCGACGAGAGGGCCTTCGAAGGAGGGGGCCGCCACGGTTATCTGCTGCCTGTGGATGTCCGGGCTGTTACGGGACGCGGGCTGGAGACCTGGGCAGGCCGCGCAATTGATTTTGTTGTGTTATATTGCATTGTATGGTTGTGGGGGGGTTAAGGGCTGTTGTCACTGTCAGTGGTGGGGGGCATGGGGAGACTTAAATGGTCCATGGAGGAGGCAGAACCGAGGACGGTTTTTTTTCTCTGGGGGGGAGGGTGATGTAGGGGTGTCAAGGGAAGGATTCCCACCAATAGGAGGGTTAGTGGGAGGGGTGATCGAGGAGATATAAGGGGAGAACGGGCGGGAAGAAGGGGCTTTTGGGCGGGAACGAGATTGGGACGGCGGGGGACAGGTGTGGATGTGAGAAAAGGATTAAAAGACGGAACCCCTGCAATCTTGTGTCGGCTCTCCTTTACACTAGTGTTACCACATTTGTAGCTGCTGCTGTGGTAATGGGAATGTTGCTATTGTCGTGGTTGCTGTTGTTACTGTAGAACTGTAGTTGTTGCTGCTATCGTATAAGTTGCTAGTGTTACCACAGTTACTTCTGCATACCGCAATGCTGTGCAACCTGTAAGATGCGCAGATGCGCGCGTACAGGCAGTCCTTGCTTAACGTCAGCCCATTAAACATTGTTTCGCGACAAAGTCGCCTATTAATTCATACCTATGAATACATTTAATGTCGTCTGGTATCTCTATAACTTCGAAGCCAGCGGGCAGCTACTTAACATGGCCGAGCGCAAGGCGGCTGGGCGGCATGTACACTGCTAGGCTATGCTCCCTTCCTGTCCAGATTATCTCGTTTTCGCTTGAACGTGTTACGCACAACACAGAACATTACCATTATAACGCGGAAACGCACCCGTTATAATGCAAAACATGTCCGTTATAACTCAGTATCTGAGCGGTGTACAAACTACTTTTTTGAGCTGTGCAGACGAACGGTATGATACAGTACGTGGTGTTGCACCCTCAACTCAGTTCTTTGTTTTGATTTGGGGAGTAAATTTTTCACTGCATCCCTCATCAACATGAGTCATTAAAGACGAATAAGTGATCCTACTACTTCAAGCACCAAGAAGTGTAGGAAGGTGATCACTTTGCGAACCTAAATATAAGTGTTATGGCGCTTTTCAGCAGAAGATAGAGCTGTGGACATGGCCACTGTGCTTAGTGTGTACGCTACGAGTATCAGGACTATCAGGGTCAATTAAGAAATAAATAATATTTAAAACAACTTTTTTTAAAACACGCTTTTATTAAATGTACTAGTAATGGCAGAACTCCACGACTCCAGGAAGTGGCCACGAAGCTTGCTATAACGTAAGGGACCGTGGCCAATTACAGCCAACGTCAGTTGACCGTGAGCAATTAGATCCAAGCCGAAACATAACATATACAAAATAATGTTTAAAATATATATATTATGATAGAATATAGTATTGTCATCAGTATGACATAAGTATACCAAGTTTGCAGTCGATACCACATTGGGAAATGGGTTAAAATTGAGTTACAAGATTTGAGGATACAACGACAACAACAGAGTGAGTTAAAAGAAAGCGTGTAAAAAATCAGAAGCAGTGCACGTCAGGAATACATTTAAGTGATGCTAGAGTGAACCGCTGAAGAAGCGAAACCAGGGAGAATATGGAGCAGCTGTTTGCAGTGTGGATTGAAGATCAAAATGAGTGCCTCATTCCTCTCAGCTTACTAGTGATCCAGACAAAGGCACGTGGTTTGTTTTGAGACTTAAAGGGTAAGGTGGCGAATCCAGTCAAGAGGACACATTTAGATGCCATCAGTGAATTAATGAGTCTTTTATACATTTGGGAGGAAACAGGAGTACCAAAATAAAACCCATGTGGACATTATAGGAGCCGTCCATAAATGACGTCACGCGATTTTGGCTGATTTTTTACCCCCCCC
>JAAXLI020002391.1:848-13585 GCA_014621495.2 Entosphenus tridentatus | reverse complement strand
GGGGGGTGGGAGGGGTGGGGCTGGGTGGGGAGGTGCTGGTCACCCCCGTGGTGCCCTTATAAAACTAAACGTTGAACCTACTCACGCCGGCTTGTGCCGTGAGCGAGAATCGAACCCGGGTCACCGGGTTCGTAGTGCAGCGCGCTAACCGCTACACCACCGCTCTCACACACACTGACACACACTGACACACAACCGCATTTGCATTCACGTTTGTCGATTCGATTTTTATTCAATCACGTTTCAAGTGGGCACTGCAGGTGTTCGCACACAAGGGTGCGTCGGTCGCCGACAAAACAGAATGTGTTTTTTTGGCTTCGCGGGCAAGAGGAGACAACATTCGAAAGGATTCGCGTGCATTTTGGTTCTCGTTACTTTTAAAACTCCCCGACTAACCGACAACAAAAATGCGTCGACAGATTCCCGGCAGACGTCGACGGGGGCTTCGATTGGCGTGTTGTGGGGCCCGTGGCGGTGGTGGCGGTGGCGTTAGTTCAAGCCACTGCTGCTGCTACGTCGTCTGTGCTGCATACAGGTCAGAGGTCGCAAACGGGTTTTGATTCCTTACCCGTACCCGGCCGCACCAGGGTCGCAATCGGGTACCCGTACCCATACCCTACCCGTACCCTACCCGTACCCGGCCGGGTATCGGGTAGGGTACAGGTATCCGATTGCGACCTCTGGGATGAAGCCATGTTGCAGGCGCGGGTGGGTTGATTCTAGGAACTTGAATTGTGAGAAGAGACAAGACGTTGGGAAATGAGTGACAAACGGTGACTCACCAGTGACTCACGGCCTACCCGTACCCGTACCCGGCCGCACCAGGGTCACAAACGGGTACCCGTACCCGGCCGGGTACGGGTAGCCGGGTATCGGGTAGGGTACGGGTATCGGGTACCCGGTTGCGACCTCTGATACAGGTTTCCCTCCCTCTCGCTCGACGCGGTAGTATATGCGGTAGTAGACGCGGTAGTAGATGCGGTAGTAGACGCGGTAGTAGACGCGTTCTCAACAACAAAAACCAAGAGGGAATCACGGACCGCAACGCCACTCAACCCACAATGCACCGCACGAGGCAGCTTCGCAGCTGCCGAGTAGCGCATACAGCACGAACACCGTACACACAATGCTGTATCTGTGTGTATCGCTGTGGGTGTACTTCTAGGCTCATGTCTCTGTATGTATCTCAGTGTGAGACAGTACACAGTACGTACACACACACAGTACACACACACAACGTTGTCCCACGTCCGACCGCAGAGCCGCATGTGGAGTGAATTCAAATCGCATAGTAGAGTGAATTTTGGGTTCCTGATTTTGAGGTTTTTACACCGCAAGTCTGCAATGCCTTCAGCCAACACACGAATGAGCTCCCCCCCCCCCCATACACACTGACCAGGAGTGGTGAAGTATTGTCGAACAATCCCGACGGGAAGGCCATCGATCATCTCGGCGGTGGATTTTTACTCCGCGCGTGAAACGGCAGAAATACACACACTGCTTTCGCGAGTAATATTATCTGGAATACAGGTTTTATTTTTTCGGTTAGAGCACATGAATGTGTCGTTAAACCTGCCACCACCCGTCACGTAAACAGAACGTGGCCAATTCGTTACTAGTACAGCACCACCGGTTGTGTTGGAGAGTAAATCCACAACATTTACAACCTCAGTACGACGTTTCGCCAATTATGGATGAAGCTAGTTGTAATTACTGGTGAAACGCCGATTGTAAATATTGTGGATTTGCTCTCCAACACAACCGGTTGGTGCTGTACTCGTAACGAATTAGCCACGTTCTGTTAACGTGACAAACCTTACTAATTGGCCGTGTCGGGTGGTGGCGGGTTGAACGACACACATTTCTATTTACGTGATCTAACCCCAAAAAAAACACAACAACAACAACCTGCGTTATGGACCACATTGCTCTATGGCGGGGCATCTTTCAACGATTGACGCGGGCGCCGTGCGTTGCTTTCGCCCCAGACGCACGCACGCACGCGGTCAGCTCGTCAGACGAGGATGTCACGGTCGGCAACTCACCAAGGACGCGCTCCATCCACCCGCCCCCCGAACCACGGCGAATCTGCCAGACCACGTCGTGAGCCGAACGACGAAGCAACGTTGCAGCAGCGACAGAAATAACGATAACGTCACGGGAGCCTTTATTCCGTTGTTGTCGCCAGTATCTAAGTATGAAAAATTATAGGTTTTGACCCTTTCTGCACTAAAACAGGAGTTGCGGTAAGATGTTCAAACACCAAGGGGATAGCTTTTTGCAAGTTCTGCATTAGCCACACACAGGACTTGTGATGAACATGCAAACACGCTGCAAACACGCCGAGTTTGCGTGGTTCATGCACTACTCGCTTCCTTGCAAAAGGCATCAAAAAATTGCTGTTTGAACATCTTAACGCCTCCCGTTTTATTGCCGGAAAGGGTAGAAACCTATTCTCAATTTTTGATGCCAACTTGCAACGCCACCGCTGCCGTGCGGCGTTCGCTTCTCGCTCTCGTAGGGGAAGAGAGAGATGATGACGTCGACTCGGACGAGGCGCGAAGAGGACGAGGAGACGCCACAGGCGAGCCGGGGAGGCAGCCAGGTGCCAGCGATTGCCCCAAGCTCTGCGGTCCTCTACGTACGAAGGTGCTACTGGCCAACTCTTTGTACTTGCGGCGGTAAACCGGAGCGCTCGGGAGAGGGGGAAACACTCGATCCCGTGCAGTCGGAACAGGTGGGAGAGGCCACATTGCTGCTGTTACCTCCTGGCGAGCCAGGGGTACACACACCGGCTCCTCCGTGACACCCACGGGAACGGAGTGCGGTGATCCGCCACAAACGTCGTTCCTGCGATGCACCAACATCCGTCAAATGGGTGAACGAAAAAAAAATCTTAAACATGGGTTTGCTAAAAACTGCTTCAAGTCACCAACGTTTTTTTTTTCTACATACCAAGACGAACTTTTGTGGATTTAAAATGAAGGGGAAAAAAAACCACGCAACTCTACGCACGAATACGTGGCAATGTGATTTTATATTCCTGGGGCGTGCACTTAAAACAGGTTAGACCTCATGCCGACCGCAACGCTGCCGCATTTTTTTCGTTTGTTTATTGTCACGAACGATGGGTGGGGGATAGACATTTATAAAAACGCACGCCCCAAAAGGGGAAAAAAGACGCATTTGAGGATTCACTCGGTAATTGCTCGATCGGACATACGCTGTACAAAAAAAGGCATTTGTGATCATTGATACCTACGTGCAGATGAGACTCGCGATGTCATTTTTATTATTATTTTTTTCGGAAACCTGGTGCTTGCATTTTATTACTTAGATGGGAATGTGTTTTTTTTGTTTATCAAAGGTTGCTCTTCATCGTGTGCTTGTGATTTCAGTGGTTTGTTTAAAAGAGTCACTCGCAAACAACAACAACAAACCATTCGGACAAGTGCAGACACGAAATCCAGCCGAGCACTTTTCTCCCCAGCCCTCCCTTAAAAAACAAATTAATCCCAAACCAAAGCGAATTCCTCCCATCGGCACCGGCGGTAACATCAGCACGTTCCCCCCACGTGCCAGCTTTGTCTTCCCGACGCGATTGAAACGCGTGGATCCGGAGAGTTTTTCCATCGGGAGACGTAAAAGTGTAATAGTCAAGTCAAATAAAAACGTGCTCGCGATCAGACTTTGCAGGAGAGCGTAAACGACGAGCCGATGCCAGCCGAGATGGTCTCGCGGCGCGACCATCGGTAGCTGTACGTGCGCGCGTGTGTGTGATGACGTTGAATTTCTTTCGCACCGTACGTAGCCAACCGTGCTTATCGGGGCAAACCAAACAAAACCATTTCACACACCCGCGCGTCCCCCCCCCTCCCCATAAAATAAATAACTTTACATCCTTCACCTCTATTACACTGGTGGCAACGTTCACCGCCAGTAAACAAGATACAAGATCCCCGGCAGACCTCCCCCGCCCCCCTGCCCCCCCCCCCCCCCCCCCCCCCCCTCAGCATCGATATCATCCAGCGGTAAAAATTCAACTCGGCTTCGTCATCACGTAAGCAGCGGGGACCCCCCCGCCCCCCATCCCCACCCATTCCGCCGGTACAATCGAGGGTCAAAGGAGAGGGCTTCCATATAAACGAAGACATTATCCCTGCACTTTAACTCAACTCCGACAAGCAACTCTTGTTGCACAGCTTCATTATTTTCGAAGGCGTAAACCTCCCGGCGGCGTTCGTGACAACGACCCGCGGCGGACAGACAGTGCGCGTCGGGTAAAAAGTGCGAGGCCCCGTTACAAACTCAAAAATAAGGAAAATAAAGAAATGGTCGTAGAAGCCTTTCTCAAGGGGGGTCCCGCGCCTTGAAAAAATAATTTCACGACGAGGACGGCGGCCTTCCGAGCAAGCGCGGGCAGCCGCCAATCGGGACGCAACGCGGAAGCGATTCAAAGGAACCCAGGTTTCACCTTTGAACGGCGCGACTGTAACAGAACCCGACACACGCCACGCGGGAACACGTCCACCCCCCCCCCCCCCCTCAACTTCGCGATTCTACTCGTCCACACCGTCACACTTCCACTCTCGTCCACGCCGACACGCGAGTCGGGACAACGCGTCCGCGCGCACCGTTCCAGCCACGCCCAATGAAGAATCACTTTGCTTTCACACCAACGCTCGGCAGGGGCAACGTTTCGAGAAACGCCCGCGGCCAACGTAACATCCACTTGGAGGTGCAGAGGTGTCGCTGGAGCCCGGCGAGACACCGACCTCTTGCACGCGAGCGATCGGCCGACGCGACTCGAAACGTAGCATCGCAGGCGCACGAAATGAACGTCGGCACGCGACACTAAGTTCGTCGCCAGGCGCCGCCGTCAGAAACGTGAATGGCGAATCAAATATCGCGGCCTTCACACGTTTGTCCCTCCGCGTACAAAATTTAAAAAGATGTACACAACCCATCAGCTGCACGGGCTACCTGGGAGTGCACCGCATCGGCACAGAATTGGTTCAACGCGAGCACAACCTCTGGATCGGTTTTGACATTTGGTGTCTCGTCAGGGGTCAAGCTTACTTTGATCCAATGCTCGTGAACTGCCAGATGGGTTCAATGTCTATTCATCCAGAGCCATACAAATCATTTTATTCACACACACACCAATACATTGCACACATGCACATTAGTACATACACACACACATTACTACATACACACACATTACTACATCCACACACACTACTTCATACACACACACATTACTACATCCATATACTCACACTACTACATCCACATCCACACATTACAAAATACACACACATTACTACATCGACACACACTACTAAATACACACACACATTACTACATGCACACACATTGCTACATCCACACACATTACTACATACACACACACACTACTACATATACAAATACATTACTACATACACACATACCATACTACATACACACACACATTACTACATACACACATACCATACTACATACACACATACCATACTACACATACCATACTACACACATACCATACTACACACACAAAAACAAAGATCCCCCCCTATAGCCTTAACAGACTGTTATGGTAATGATTGTTAGCGAGCACCTATGAAGGCCAGCAAAGCACACGAGGGGATGGATGGTCAGCACCACGCCCTACCACCTTTATCTCCCCGGTGACGATGTTTACACACCACAGAAAGGAATCATTTGAGGCCGAGTTCACCTAGGAGAGGCCCTGGACCGGTTCAGATAATCTTCACTGGTGTTAGTCGTGAGCGGGAATCAAACTCGGCTTCTCTGCCGGGTTCGTAGCGCAGCGTAGCGCTAACCGCCGCACTAAAAAGCTCCCCACTGCAACCACACGCGTCACTACAAACACACGTGCGCACACGCACGAGTCGAGCGAGTGGTGAATGCAACACGAGTTGTGGCCCCCTCACCGCTGCCTGTGGAGTGGCAGACGCTGTACCGAGCACAAGGCAACGGAGCGATTTCGCCCACCGTTTACGCCCGAACGTCATTAAAAATAATTCACCTGCCGTTACCGCGTGTAAAATCGTCCGATAAGCGAGCGTTTAACTCAACTCCGACAAGCAACTCTTGTTGCAGCTTCATTATTTTCGAAGGCGTAAACCTCCCGGCGGCGTTCGTGACAACGACCCGCGGCGGACAGACAGTGCGCGTCGGGTAAAAAGTGCGAGCCCCGTTACAAACTAAAAAATAAGGAAAATAAAGAAATGGTCGTAGAAGCCTTTCTCAAGGGGGGTCCCGCGCCTTGAAAAAATAATTTCACGACGAGGACGGCGGCCTTCCGAGCAAGCGCGGGCAGCCGCCAATCGGGACGTCATAAAAATAATTCACCTGCCATTACCGCGTGTAAAATCGTCCGATAAGCGAGCGTTTTAGTTAAAGTTGCCAACGTGTGGCTCATTAAGTCGTCACCTTCAGCCAAACGTTTCGACCCACGGCCGAACCGATGTGGAGCCGTGCCTTCGCGTGAGCGCCGGGGCAACGGTGTGGGGTAGCAAAAAGGTCATCATCTGAACCCCCTCGGCCTGTCCTGGGTCTCTCCCGGGGTCAACCCAGCCTCTAAACCTGCCACCAACGCAGCCAGTGGACATCAGTAGCGGGGAGACAAAGGCAGGCGAGGCACGGCGCTGACCGCACCTGCCCCGCTCGTGCGCCGTGCGCCAGCCGTAACGGGTGCCCCCTCTGTGGGCTATGAGGAGGAGGTCACGTTCCTCTGTAGTCTACAAGGTCAAGCGGGGGGGAGGGGGGGAGAATCTGTGTCCGTGTGAACCTTCGCTCCCTTAATGACAAAACACGAGCGGGGCAGTGTCAACGTCATCGCGCTCCGCTTCCGACGCCGTCCCGCGTTCGCGGCGCAAACAACGCAACATCGTTGGGACGGATGTCCTATCGTAAAAGCAGCTATCCTGATCACGTGACGCGGGACAACGAGGGGCCTACGAGGCTGCGGGCCTGACGGGATGAACGGACGGATGAGGTCGGATTCTCATGCCCTCTCGCGCTCTCGCTCAACCGTCCCCCCCCCCCCCTCGTCACTCTGCCACGACGTTTCACGTACTTGTCACCCTGCATCTGTCACGCGCTCTCGCGTTATACGCCCGCCCGGCTCTGGCACTTCCCCTCCCTCTCTCTCTCTCAATCTCCCGCGTCCACCTCTTATAACCTTTCCTCTGCCAAACCCCCTTCCCATCGCTGCCCTCCCACTCTCGCCGTTGCCCCTCGCTCGGCCCGTCAACACACTCTCTCGCTGTCGCGCACGCTCGCACTCCCGTCAGCCCAATCAATGTTCCACTCGGTCAGAAAATTGCTCTCTCGCTTGGTAAGACTCCTCGCTCTACGTCCCCCACCACCTCTCGTCGCCGCTAACCGCTTTGCTCATCCCTTGAGAGGGGCCCACTTGAGGCACGACGAGTCGATGGCCTTGTCGTTCGCCGGCTTGCGGGCCTCCTTGTCGAGCCAGTCGTCGATGATGTCCTAGCCGCGCGCGCGTGAGAGAGAAACGTCAAACACGTTAGGAAAATCTGCGACGTGCGTCCAATCGTCTCATTAAACCCTTTCCCGTTACGATGACGTACGTACGTGCGCGCCATCGGTTCCCCGTCCGATTCCGTCCCGGTGACGTCCGTGTATGGAACCGCGAAAAAAATAAAATAACTTTATCGGTACCGAGGCTCCCACAAGGCCATGGCGGGCGGGAGGGCGTGTGGCACAGTTTGGCGCCAGCTATCGCAGAGTGCAGCGGTCCCATCGCCATCTCTGTGGTGAGTAAAATGTCTTTAAAATAACTTTATCGGTACCGAGGCTCCCACAAGGCCATGCGGAGGATGTGTGGTACAATTTGGCGACAGCTATAGTAGAACGCGGTGGTGTCGCTCCGGTTCTCTGCGGTAACGTCTTTAAAAACGACGACGCTGAACCGTTCACGCGTTCCGAGATTCATCGGTGAACGGGACACCCACCCTGCAACTTGCAGATCTCGGAATGGGAAAGGGTTATAATAGTTTGCATATTTCACACATAAATTGGATCAAAATGTAGCTGCACCAAAGTGTTTGGAACCACCGAATTTCCTGTCTTGTCAATGTAACTTTACCAATTGCAATTGTTTTTTTTCCATTTGTAATTGTGGACCGCTTTAGATGTTGCCTGCCGGCCAAGTCACCCGCCCGTTGAAAAAGAGCGTCTTAGCACACGGGGCTTTACTCCATGTCCCGTGGGGACCACGTGGATGGTCCATATACCAAGTGGGGGACCATGGGGACGGTGTCCATGTCTCATGGGGGGGACCAAGGGGGCGGTCCATGTACCACGGAGACAACCACAAGCACAGTCCATGTACAATGGGGGGGACCACGTGGACAGGGAGAGGGACGGTGCGCCATTAATTTCCGGAGTTATTATTTTATGAACTAAACCTAAACTATTTACATTTTACCAGGCAAGGCCCACTGAGCCATACAGCTCTTTTTCAGGAGCGACCTGGCCACAAATGATAGCTCAACAAAGTGGCTTATCACGTGGAAATGTGTAGCAGGCAAATACTCTAAACGCGTGTTTCTAAACGTGGAGGGAAAAACCGGAGAAACATCCAAGCGACCACAGGGAGAACGGTAAAACTCCAAATATACAGCAGGCGTCGGGGTCGGTATCAAACCCACGACCTCCTGCATACCAGGCGAGGGAGTCAACATTTCGCCATCGTGGCGCATCGGGTCGACGGGTAACGCGTCCGCAAACGTGACGGCCGTCTCTTTCGAATAAAAGCTCTCAACTGCGAGTGGAGGTCAGCTGTTCATCGTCAGCTAAGGGTCACCTCGTTGCTACTCGCGTCAAGGATGGGGGGGGGGGCTTATCTCACTGCAACAGCGGGTGTCATGAGGCTAGACTTGATCCCTGCCAGAGTAACATGGAATTTCAGGCGCAGTTCACTTTCACAGTGCGGGTCTCGCCAGCCGAGCCGGCTGAGCACACACACAACAACTCGCAGAGGTCAAAAGGTTAACAGTGAAACCCCAAGAGAGGGGCACGTAAAGAACGCTGCGCTATTCACAGCGGCCCTTTTCTTCATCGCCGGCACATTCGTCCCGAGAACTTGTTCTGCCGAGGTTTTTTCCCCCGCTTGTAATTACGTGGGTAATTTACCCAAACACCAATTTACGAGCAGAAAAGGGCTGGCTCTGGCCAGACGCGGGGTCCAGTTTTAATCACTCCAGAAAGCCACTTAAGCTCACTGTCACATTTCATTAGTGCGGCTGTAAAAACATCGTCACGTTGTCCCCCTCCCCCAGAATGTTCTGCCCACCGTTTAGTTTGACTCGTCTTTGACCGCCTTCGCAGCGCTGGTACGTACGCCGTCAAAGACGTCAGTCCATACCGTGTCAACACACACGGTTTAACCCCGTATTCTTGTACAGGGCAAATTGAGTGTTCAGCAGAGGTCGCAAACAGGTTTTGATTCCTTACCCGTACCCGGCCGCACCAGGGTCGCAAATGGGTACCCGTACCCGTACCCGGCTGGGTACGGGTACCCGTTCCCTACCCGTACCCTACCCGAAATGAGTGACAAACGGTTACTCACCAGTGACTCACGGCCTACCCGCACCCGTACCCGGCCGCACCAGGGTCGCAAACGGGTACCCGTACCCGTACCTGGCCGGGTACGGGTAGCCAGGTATCGGGTAGGGTACGGGTATCGGGTACCCGGTTGCGACCTCTGGTGTTCAGGTCCATACGGTGTACAGCTGTTTAAATGCGGGCAAACAATGTTTTTTGTCTATTTGTTTGCTATGGAATGAACGATGAGATTTCTAAGGACGCGGGGTGACCAATAAGGTCTGAAATTGTCTGTAATAAGGTAGGGACTGATAAGGGGTTGACAGGTATGAAATTAGCATGGATTTGGTGACAATCCCACGTTCTTATGGCAGGTATGTCAATCTATGGGGGTTATTATTTATTGCCATACTTCACCACGCTGATTTAAAATGATTTTTGAAGAGGTGGAGTGGGGGGGAGGGGAGGCAGAAACGGTGCGGATTTTACTCACCGCTGACGTTAGCCGTGGCCGGAAATCGAACCTGGACAGCCGGGTTCATAGGGCAGTGCGCTAACCACTGTAACCAAAACGCTCCACCCCAGGCCAGCCTTCATAGGCCTTAAAAGGGGCTCACTAACAGCACTGGCCCCTACTCCCACCACTACTACTGTGTATCAGGATGTATAAGGATGGGTGCCGTAGCAGGCAAGATGTCAACTCCCTCGCCTGGTATGCAGGAGGTCGTGGGTTCGATTCTCGACCCTGACGCCTGTTGTATATTTGGAGTTTGCGTGTCTCTCTCTCTGATCATCATCATCACGGTGGCTAGGAGATGTTAACTACCTCGCCTGGTGTACAAGGAGGTTGTGGGTTCGATTAGAACCCTGACGCCTGCTGTAAATTTGGAGTTTATGTGTCTCTCTCTGATCATCATCATCACGGTGACTAAATGTTAACTACCTCGCCTGGTGTACAGGAGGTCGTGGGTTCAATCCTGACCCTGACGCCCGCTGTATATTTAGAGGTTGCACGTTCTCCCCGTGGTCGAGCAGATATTTCTCCGGGTCCTCCAGTTTTTCCCTCCACATTTAGAATTAACGTATTCGGCTGCTGTGAATTTCCACGTGACGATAAGCCACTTTGCTGAGCATTCATTTGTGATAGCCAGGTCGCTTCAGAAAAAAAAGAGCTCTCTAGCTCAGAGGGCCTTGCCTGACCAAATAAAAATAGTTACGTATATACGTTGAACTTCTTTCGCACCGCACGTAGCGAACCGGTGACACCGAGTGATAGAGAAGCGAGGTCTCCGTTCGTCTCCACCCCCCCCACCCGCCTTCACCTGTCGCTTGAGTACCAGGTGCTTGCCCTTCCAGTACTTGAGCATCTGCAGGTACTGCAGCGTGCTCACGATGTCCGCGGGGTTGATGGCCGTCTCCTGGCTGATCTCTGTGCGCAGCGAGAGAGCGAGCCGCAGCGGGTCACGAGTTTGACGGCGCAGGTAATAAACCCAGGGCTGGCTTTCAAACGTTTTCGGATTTTTGTAGGAGCAATTCAGATTTTCCAAAAAAAATAGCGAGATTGATGCAGAATAATTCAACGTGTCTTCACTCCTCACAGAAGGTGAAGTCACTTGAGGAAGTGATGTAATAGAAGCGGTGTCATATCCGTGAGCTCATACTTTCACGTCAATTGGAAACGGACGCGCATACCGTCACCGTGCACACGCTTCACGTGAAACGCCGCCAAACGCAGCCCACAAATGTCCACGCGCGAACGACAAACACGACTCTAGATTTGAAGCTTTCGTGACTGCAAGGATTCATACTCTTGGTTTTTTCGGTAAAGTCACGTAGGTAAAAAAAAATGAAATAAAAATTTATAAAAAAATAGTTTAATTTCATTTTTTAAAAATCCTTTATATTAAGTACACTTGCTTGCTTACGACCGTGCAAATCTTTCGGTCGTTTTTTAACCCACTTCCCGTGATCCAATCGAGCTGACATTTTCCACACAGACTCGTTGTGCGTGACAATTAATGTTCGTGAAAATTTTTTCCAAAGTTTTACACTTTTTAGAACAAAAATATTATATTTAATTACCAATTGCTTAATGCTGCCATGCAATCATCTGACCCATAGGTGGCAGCCATCTCAAGCCAGAGGACGAGAGGACTCTAGCCGCCACGCATATAAGGGATTTATAGTGAAAAACTTTGGTTTTACGGGTTATCTTATACCTACGTGACTTTACCGAAAAAACTAAGAGTATGACAAACACGACGACCGGAGGCACACAAGCTCCTGGCTCCCTCCGACAAAACGACCGCGGAGTTTCCAATCCCTCCCTCGGCAGACACGGGGGGGGGGGGGGGGCAGCAGCCTGCGGCACGATCGTCCGAGGAAAGCTGCCCCGGGGGGTCGGTTATTACCGCGCCGGTAACAAGCGCACGGTGCGCGGGCGACGCGGTGCGGCGGGCAGGGCGGAGCGACCTACGACCTTTGATGGAGATCTCCTTGCCGTGGAATCCGTGCAGGTAGCGCAGCACCACGCCCTTCCAGTAGCTGCGGTAGCTGATGAGGCCCAGGTCGGACAGCGGTCGCTCGGGCGACCCGATCTTGTCCTCCATCTTCGACAGCAGGTAGCCTTCGGGAAGGAAGCGAGGCAAAAGGGGTCATGGCGGGCGGGGGGGGGCCGGGGCACGGGGTGTGGGATGAGTTGGATTGGGAGCGGAGGAGGAGGGCGATGGGGTTCGTTAATCGGTCGGGAAGGCGAGCGATGGACGACGCGCTGACCGATTAGGTCGTAAGGAACCTCGTTTGCAAAGCAGTGCCCGAGGGAAAGTAAATCGCGTGCGCGGGAAGAGCTGTCCGTCCACGCGAAACGAGACGTCGCGACGCGCAACGAGACGCCGTTGGGCGAACGACTCCCAACGTAACGATCACGAAGCAATCGGGACGCCGGATGGCGGCTTTGATGTGCAGGGCTGGAAGCAAACGCTCACGCGGCGAGACGCAGCGGCGACAACTGCGAGACGCGGAGCACAAGACAAGCGCAAGAACCTTCGGCAGGCCGAGCGGAGGATGGGCTCTCACACGGACCGCTTGTCCCAGACGCCGTGAGGGCAGCGCAGCAGTCTCCCCATGCTGCGGGG
>JAAXLI020002390.1:0-13597 GCA_014621495.2 Entosphenus tridentatus | reverse complement strand
GGCCCACGTGGTGCCTCGCAGCCAATCCTCGGAACCTTCCAAAGCCCATTCTCCGGCCCCAGGGCCACGCCCCTAACTCGCCTCCCCATTGGTTGCGGCTGAAGCCAGCAGAGCCAATCATCCTCTTCCAGGTGTAACCTTCGCATTACATCAGGGCCGCGCCCCTGGCTCGACTCCCCATTGGTTGTGGGCTGAGGCCGGCAGAGTCAATCATTATCCTCCAGGTGTAACCAATTTATCATCCAGGTGTAACCCATTTAATATCCAGGTGTAACCTCACATTACATAAGTATCACAAGTGTAGTGACTAATTCAGAGATGAAAAGAGTTGGAGGCACTTCTTTATTAACAGCACCATCGGGGTTAACACTTTATAATTAGTCAGTCTATTGTTGGCGACGTTACTCAGTCAAGACAGTTGGTAGGCTGCCTCTGGTGATGCCCCGAGATGGTGAAGATGGAGACGATGACAAGGCTGGTGAAGACGACGAGAAGAATGGTACGACGGGGATTCCACTGCATGCAACAGCCCCAAGGTCCCCTACAGGGGACCTTCTTATACTGTCAGCATGGCCTGGCTCCGCCCCTGGCCACGCCCCCTTTCTATAACCTACCAGCCGGTTTTTTGTGTGCTCCTTCTTTGATATTTCCCCTAGATCCCCCTCTGGTGTATATCCTGGCCTGCTGACGTCAGGGCTGCCGTAAGCCGCAGATCCCCTTCCCTGCCTGCAGCCAGCGCTACGCTGTCACATTACTATTCTATGCCACTATACAAGTGTAAAGAAGCTCCTTGGAGACATACATTTTCATGGGAATTGAGCTTTATTTCTCCGACCGTATATACAGTTTGCGCGTAACAATTGCCACACTCGTAATGGCTATGGCTATCTTCAGCTCCGGTGGTTACCACTAAGCTGAGTCTTGAACAGCCAACCCCGATGTCGGCCACCTCTGGTTGTCGATTAGTTCCCGAGCAAGCGCCCCAACCGCGGGCCTCGCTCGCCCTCATACACTCGCTCGGCCCCGCCCCTATCGGACACTGGGCCCCCCATTTGATTATTACACGTGTGACAGTGCCTTCCAGCCACCTGTTTTCAACCATCTCAACTCGTCCTTCCAGAAACTTATCTTCCACAGTCCCCTACACAAGTAAATAGGAGTGTGTGTGTGTATATACTACTACAGTTGGTAATCGATTAGAATCGATTATAATCAATGATCATCTAGCGGCTTAAGGGGGAAGGGGTGCCTGATTTTAAAAAACGCCGGAAAATCACTAATCATCATTATTATTTAAAATATCTAATTTTGAAAATTCTTGCGTAACATGTTTTTAGGCATTGTGTATATGTTTTGTTGCGTTTACATTTTTTACCGTATTGCATTGGCAAAAATAAACATACAACTAGACAAAAATAAAAAAAAATTCTAAAAAGTTACTGTTTTTGTTGTAGCATAATTACCACTCCAATCTCGAAGACTGCATGGGGTGATGTATATAGTGCAATGGGTCTAAGACACGCCCATTACGAGCGCAGGCTGGGAGGCGGGTGAGAGTTGTGAAATGGGACATAGCTCAATCTACCGCGAGGCATCGACATGAAGACACCAACAGCAGCAGGTGCGTGTCTGTGTGTGTGTAGCCTACACCCGGGCAGCGGTAGCACGGCTGCATTATCTTATCCAGGATTGTATGTAGCGATTTTGTCAAATCACTTTACATTAGTATTGGCTTATGTAAAAGGGGGATGGGAAGGGATGACAAGGATGGGTGATAAAGGGGAGGGAAGTAGGAGAGGGGTACGATATTGAAAATAGATCAATCTCAAGGGGGGAACAACACATGGTTCGTGAAGCTGCTTGTTTTATGCGGAGTGGGAGTTTATTCCAAAGAAGGGTAGCCAGTTGAGAAAAAGAGCGGAAACCTGTCTGAGCACAGGCAGGTGGGGGGGCATAGTGAGGAACAATGGAGATTGTGAACGACGCAGGAGCCGAGTTCGATTTCTGCTCGCACCCACCAACACTGGTGACAATTATCTGAACCGGTTCCTGGGTCTCATCTAGGTCGACTCAAAACTAGTACATCATATGGTGTGTAAACATCGCCACTATGGAGACAAAGGGGCCCGGTGCTGGCCATCCACCCTTCGTGTGCCGTGTCTCTTTGTCGATGAGTCTCTGTGTCTCGATTATTTTTTTTATCTATGTCTCCCTATGTCTATGAGTCTCAGTGTATCTGTGTCGTTATGAGTATCTGTGTCGTTGTGAGTCTGTGTATCTGTCTCCCTGTGTCTACCTGTCTCCCCATGTCTTTGAGTCTCTATGTATCTGTGTCTCCCTGTATCCATGAGTCTCTGTGTCTCTTTGTGACTTTGTGTCTATAAGTCTCTAAGTAATCTGTGTCTATATGATTTTACTGTGCGGTCCATAGCTTGGGTTGCATGGCCCTAATCGCACAGCACTGGCTGTCTTTAATTTCCCATCCTAGCAGGCGATGCAGTGCAGCATCGGCCAGCTGCTGTTAATGGCCTTATGCAGGAATGTCAGAGTCAGGAGGTCGTGCCCATGACTCCACCTTTCCGCTGATAGAGGCTGATAGCATTATAGAGATGCACTAAAGACAATCCAGTCGTGCAATTGAGCCTTACGGCGGTACCCCGGGGTAAAATAATAATTTATTTCTATTATTATTTATAAAAAAATTATTATTTATTTTTACCGACGTGACTTTACCGAAAAAACCTAAGAGTGTGAATCCTTGCAGTCACGAAAGCTTCAAATCTAGAAGCATAGCAGTGTTCATTGGAGCGCTGTCTTTCAGACAGCTGTCTTCACCTGAGAATGGCTGCTTGTGTTATGACCGAAACGTCGTGATAAATGTATTTTATTATGGTTTATTTTTATTATTTTATTATTTCCCTTCTACGTGACTTTACCGAAAGAACCAAGACGAATCCCTGCAGTTACGAAAGCTTCAAATCGAAATTTGACCTCAACAACTCGGCTCAATTCAACATTCATGTCTGTGCGCTGTAATCTGTCAGTGTATTTACTTCAATAGGCCTTTGTTGATTGGCAGCTTTTGAAGCCGCGTCTCTACATAGGGGTTTTGTTACTCTTGTAACTCTATTGTCTATACTGTAATTAGATCCTTGTGGACAATGCCATCCGTTGTATGGGACGGAGGGACCGAGGCGGTGGCACAGTATGCACCCAGCGAGCCGAGTCTGATTCCCGCTCACAGCCACCAACATCAGTGACGATTATCCGCACGGTCTTGGGCCTCCTTCCCTAGGTCGACTCAGCCTAAAATGAGTACCTTGGTTCCAGTGCGCAAACATCGCCATTAGGGATACAAATGTGGTCGGGCGTGGTGCTCAATGTTGCAGATATTGTGATAAAAAATAAAAATGATAAAATACTAAAATAATTAACAAATGTGAAAATTAGATAATATACTAGCTTTACTACCCCGCTTCGCCCGGGACTTGGATTCACCACGCCCGGCTGCCTTTTTCTCCCCAGTGCCGATGTTCACACACCACACCAGTTACTCGTTTGAGGCTGAGTCGACCTAGGGGAGGCCCTCGACCAGAACTCGGGTCGTCGGGTTCGTAGCACAGCGCGCTAACCACTACACTACCGCTCCCCCCCACACACATACGCGCGCGTCCATAGGCACACACATACGCGCTTGCTGCAGACACACAACGTTAGGGTTGTTACGGCAGTAAACGACTCAAATAATAAACCAATGCTGCGATAAGAAAGCCTTAGACCTGCAACACATTTGTATTTCACTTTAGCCGCGATCAGCAGGTACACTCCGCTGTTACGCTTTCGCACACGGGTATATGCAAAAGTGTATTTTCATAATTTTTGCATGGTGTACAGTCTGGAAAGTACCCACATGGCAAATTTCAAGTTTGTTGCATGTCGGGAAGTACGCTAATCATTTTGAACAGGCACGCATGTTCACAAATTTCCCTTTTAGAAAAAAAGATAGATATAGTGTTTTTATTTCACACGGGCAACTTCTTTTTCTCCTGTGTCACTTTATTCGAACAGAACTCCTCGCGTTCAACACCACGTATCTCCGTAGCAAATCTTCCGCTTGCGCTGCTCGCCTGCTACGCTCCGCTCACTCTCTCACTTTGCTAGATAGCCTCTCCAC
Organism: Entosphenus tridentatus; assembly: GCA_014621495.2. Taxonomy (NCBI): domain Eukaryota; kingdom Metazoa; phylum Chordata; class Hyperoartia; order Petromyzontiformes; family Petromyzontidae; genus Entosphenus; species Entosphenus tridentatus. The sequence goes on along the minus strand of JAAXLI020002390.1, from coordinate 9,423 downwards.
TGATAGCCTATTACTATGCACTCTGCTAGCTTCTCCACTGCTAGCCTATTACTATACACTCTGCTAGCTTCCCTACTGCTAGCCACATCACACTCACACTTAGGATTCCGCTAGCCTCTCTACTGCTAGCCTTCACACACTCACACTTAGGATTCCGTTAGCCTCTCTACTGCTAGCATGTCTACCCTCACTCCTCCAACCTCGCCCTTGCCTCCAGCCGGGGATCAGCCAACACCGCTGGAGAGGACGAGGTGTGGAGAGCGAGGTCCCGGACTTCTCTTGAATTCTCTTGTCTTCACTCCAACCAACTCAACTGCGTTTAAACTTGATTTGAAGCTTTCGTGACTGCAGGAATTACTCTTTGGTTCTTTTGGTGAAGTCGCGTAGAAAGAAAATAAATTAAATAATAGAGTACGACGTTTCGATTTCAACACAAGCAACCGTCATCAGGATGAACTAAATTTGAGAGAGAGACAACACAGATACGGAGACACACAAGGAGACAGAGACAACACAGACACAGAGAGAGAGAGAGAGACACAACATAGACAGACAGAGACCCAATGCAGAGAGAGAGGTGGGTCTGCTGGTGGCTGCTGCTAGAGCAGATAAATTAGCATGTCAATGAATCCACCCCGAAGCGACAAGAGAGCCTGGCAATTTTTTAGAGAGAGAAATAGTTTGAAAAAACTAAATTTAGCAAATCTTTTGGAAATGTAATGCAATGCAACATAGAGAGTCGGCTAACACACAGTTACCGCAGAGCCTGGTAGATTACGATCTCCAAAGATTGCTAAATTTGAAATTGTGTGAAATTTAACAAACAGAGACGCAGAGAGAGAGAGAGAAAAAACAACTTGCATCCTCCCCGTAGAGGTGGTTCAAACTTGATTTAAAGCGTTCGTGACTGCAGGAATTACTCTTTTGTTCTTTCAGTAAAGTCACGTAGAAAGAATATAAATTAAATAATAATAGAGTACGACTAAATTTCATTGACATGCTAATTTCTCTGCTCCAGCAGCAGCCACCAGCAGACCCACCTCTCTCTGCCCCCCCCCTCTCCATTTAAGGCCTCGACACAGAGGCATTGGGTCTCTGTGTGTTTATGTTGTGTCTCTCTCTGTGTCTGTGTTGTCTCTCCGTGTCTGTGTTTTGTCTCTCTCTCAAATTTAGTTCTACCTGATGACGGTTGCTTGTGTTGCAATCGAAACGTCGTACTCTATTATTTAATTTATTTTCATTCTACGTGACTTTACCGAAAGAACCAAAGAGTCAACTGCGTTTCTCCGCACATCAGCTTATATCCTCTAACTCATTAAGACACCTCAGGTGGCCCTCGTTGAGCTGTCGCTCACGAGGTGTCTCCGCCACGCGTATTGCCTCCATCAGCCGCCTGCGAGGCGCCTACCCCTTATCTGCATTTGCAGCCAGCCAATCACCGCTATGCATCTTAATTGGTTGTCTCTCTCGTTGCTCTCCTTGTCTGCACCTGTTCGCCCTAACGTGACATCACTATCCCCAGCTCACACACGCGTGCGCAACTGTTTGCAAACCCCTGCGCGCGTTAAACCCACTACATATACAACATAGCCACCCACCCCCTCGTGTGCTGTGCCGGCCTTCAAAGGTGGTGCTGCTGCTTACTAACACCACTTGCCCCAACAATCTGTTAAGACTACACGGGAGATCTTTGTCTTTGATGCTCACTGCACGTCCGGGCAAGAGGCCAGGAGCCCACTTAACGAGTTTACACGCGCGTGCTCGCTGATTATTTACCGGAAAGAGCTATGGAGGGATGGGTGGATGGATATCTCTTTAACTGCATTAAAACTGAGCAGCCGGAACATTGAATAAATGCACATGATGTCGTGCCTTTTTCAGCATCGCGTTCATTTCAAATAATACATTAATATTGTACGTGTCTGTGTGTAATATGCTGTGTCTATTTAGTTTACACGGAGTAGGCTTTCGTGACAAATATCCATAAGAGGTGTTTTTGGGTTAGATCGCTTAAGTATAAATGTGTCACAGCCAATGAGTAAGGTGTGTCACGTAAACAAAACATGCCAATTGGTGACTAGTTCAGCACTCACCCGTTGTGGTGGAGATTAGACTGTATATTTGCGATCGTATATTCGCAGACCGTTTAAGCAATTCAATTGGTACTTTCCCCAACAGCCTGTTCAAGACTACATGGGAAGGATATTTGTCGGTGTAATCAATATCGGTGGGAACAGCTTGCAGGTGACAAAGGGGGAGTTTTTGTCTTGTTTTGCGCAGTCAAACGTCATTGGGTGGTGGTGCCATGCAGCCCACTGAGCTATGTAGCTCCTTTTCATAAGTGACCTTGAGCACACGAAATGATAGCTCAACGAAGTGGCTTATCGCGTGGAAATTACGAGCGCATAGAGACCCATAGAACCCCATAGAGACCCATAGAGACCCATAGAGACCCATAGAGACCCATAGAGACCCATAAAGACGCATAGAGACTCATAGAAATCCATACATGAAGATGCGCACATTAACAGCGTACCCTCCGTTCTCTGTATTTAAATGGCAGTGATTGACGTTGTTTCGATGTTCGTCCTCGCACCTTTCAGGAACACATCCCCCACGTAAACCGGGGTATTGCTGTTGATATTGCAGCACCATCGTTTTGGAACAGCCTTGTTTCCTACCTTAGTATCGTAAAGCTTCCTTATAAAAAATATTCTGAAAAGGGAGATTAGTGCTGGACACAACGACATTTGCAAATGTGATTTATAAACTTTGATCCTTACCCCTTGTATCGATAATTCAGTCTTAATGTGCCATTGTATTGAGGGACTGTGTTGTTGTCTTTGTGTGGTCTGGGACTGTTGCTGTTGTTGTTTTGCTGACTTGCTCAATATTACATTTGGTGTTAAAACAGCGGCAGGAATTGATGTACTTATGCAATTTGTACTCATATATTTTTATTATATTTAGTGACTTGCTTATCTTCCCTATACTTTGCACTCCTATCGGTGTTTTTGTATTGTATTCGTCGTTGTAACTTTCTGACCTACTGGACACATGTGTGAAAATAGCTTTATAGCTCATCGGATTCCACCTGCTGGAGTCGAAATAAATATTCTGAGTTTGTAAACCGTTATGTAATCAATCAATGCCATTTGATTGTGTTACAGAAGCTTCTGTCAGGAGATGCCAAACTCTGATCTACCTCTACTTTCTCGTGTGTAAGTGCTTGCGTCACACCACATGCAATGTTGTTCCCTTTCGCCGGACGTTGACCCAACGTTGCATTGTTTACTGGGCCCGAGCTGTCAGCTAGATTACATTTTCTTAGTTCAATTTCTTTTTCCGTCTCATCTCAATCTTACCAAACAGATCTGTTCGAGAATGTGTGAATTATTCTTAAGCAGCAGTAATTAATTGCCTATACATCTGTTCATCACGTGAACACTTTTTTTAAATATAAAAGCTACTTTTATTTCACCAGGTTAGGCTCAATGAGATATATATATAACATTATCTTTCAAAAGCGGCCTGGCTATCACAAATGATAGCTGAACGAAGTGGCTTATCGTTACATGGAAATGTATCGCAGCCAAATGCATGTTGACCACATCACCACGCCTTGTATCAAAGCATTCTAGTTTCCAGTCTAGACGGAGGCCACCCAGGCAGAATGAAAATCCAAATCTTTATTCATCCTGGAAGAATCGGATGAGCTGTGAAGCTCTTTTTCATAGATGTCCAGTAGGAGCATAGGGTCAGAAAGTTACAACAAACAATACACACACATTGAGTGCACAGTATAGGAAAGCTAAGCAGATCATTAAATACAACTAAATAATGTATACAAGTACATATTGCATGATTACATCGATTCCTCTTGCCTGGCACCTCCCTCTGATATTTGATAAGAGTGGGCTCGGTAATATATCTATGTGTGTGTTGATCTTCTTTCGCACTGTACGTAGCCAACCATGCGAATCGGATGTGCCTCTTATCTGCCCTACACTTGCACTAAATAAAATCAAACTTAACGACGTGATTTATACCTTGCTATGCCTCCGTGGCTGATATGTAAATAACATGATAATTGTTTTTTTACCCTTTATCTGGCAACAAAACTGACACTTTTTTTACGAGGAGTCATGTTTGCATAGACCACAATACCTGCAGTCATAATGCAAGCAAAAAACATAACTCTGATAATGTATGCACTGTCGTTGAAGTTGATTGGTCCACACCCGAGACAGCTTTCCTTAGAGCCTAGTCTCACATGGGTTGGACCAAATAACGCCAAAAGGCGCACAACTCAAAGACAATGCACCATCTCTTATACTCTGATGGTGCATTGTCTTTGAGTTGTGCGCCTTTTGGCGTCATCTGGTCCAACTGAAAGCTGTCTCGGGTGTGGACCAATCAACTTCAAGGACAGTGCATACATTATCAGAGTTATGTTTTTTGTTTGCATTATGACTGCAGGTATTGTGGTCTATGCAAACATGACTCCTCGTAAAAAAAGGTGTCAGTTTTGTTGCCAGATAAAGGGTAAAAAAACTATTATCATATTTTTTACTAGCAAATGAGGTACCAATGATGTAAATAACATGTTTAAGAATAAGGGGTCATTTGTGGAGAGCGTTTTCAGAGCAGTTAGCGCGCTGCACTACGAACCCAACGACCCAAATTAAATTCCCGCTCATGGCCAAAACAGGCAACAAAGATCCTGGGCCTCCCCTAGGTCGACTTGGCCTCAAATTATTACCCGGTGCGGTGTGTGTAAACATCACAAAGGAGATTAGAGGCGGCCGGGCCGGGCGTGTTGCAGGCCAACCCACCCCCCTCATGCCACGGTGCCGGCCTTCTTTGTGCTACTCGCAACAAACAGCACTTGCCCCGAACAGCCTGTTAACGCCACACAGGGGATCTTTTAGTGAAATGGGGATAGACAATCCAGTCAATCAGGATGACTGGTGGATGGACCCCTGAGCACAAGCTGATGGTTTTTAGTGCAAGCAGTGAGAGCATTGGGGGCCCTGTTGCTCGGATCTTATCTACACGCGGTAAACTGTTTGTTCGCCTGGCATAGGTTGTGCAAATAGAAAATAGATTATCCGTATGCACGACAGCTTGTGTCAAGCTAACCTTTCAACGTATTCACATTCCCCCTCCTAGACTGTAGCGCAGGGGTATGCAACAAAAATAACAAAGAAGATAATTTTTTTTCGAATTTGGTAATAGAGAACCCTGCATATTTCAACTGTCAAAATACCACATGGTGAATACAAAACGGTAATGGTGCTTAACTGAAAACGTCACGAAGCTTCTTTAGAGCTGTGTGCTGCTCTGGAGCCGCAGGTTTGCCGACTCCTACCCATGATAAGCTGGACTCCCATAGTAAACTGCCCTCCCATGGTAAACTGCACTCCCATGGTCAGGGGTCGGGAACTAAAATGACAAGAAGAGCCATTTAATTTAATTTCGGTAAACAAAAAACTCCCACCTAAATCGCTCTCACACTCACCAACTCACTCACCCACTAACTCACTCTCACAACCACCCACCCACTCGCTCACTATCTTAGCCACTCAGCCACTCACTCACTCTCTCAGCCACCCACTCATTCACTCATCCATCCACTCACTCTCAGCCACCCACTCATTCACTCATCCACTCACTCACTCTGAGCCACCCACTCACTCTCACAACCACCCATTCACTCACTCTCACAACCACCCACTCACTCACTTTCTCAGCCATCCACTCACTCACTCTCCTACCCACTCACTCACCCATGCACCCACTCACTTACCCACCCACTCATTCACCCACTCACTCACTCTCACAACCACCCACTCACTCTCACAGGAACCCACTCACTCACTCTTTCAATCACCCACTCACCCAACCACTGATACTTTGTGTTTGTAGGAGTGATTGTGCTACCAACCGGGCGACCCGAGTTCGATACCCCCTCATGGCCACCACTAGTGACGATTATTTAAACCGGTCCTGGGCCTCCCTTAGGTCGATTCAGCTTCAAATAATCACCTGGTGCGGTGTGTATTAAACATCGCCACTGGGGAGAGAAAGGCGGCCGGGCGTGGTGCTGGCCAACCCCACTCCTCGTTTGTCATAGTGCCGGCCTGAATAGGTGCTACTCGTGAACAGCATTTGTCCCCAACGGTATGTTTAAGGCTATACGGGGGAGATTTGTCTTTGCTGTGTTTGTGAGAGAGAATATCACGGGGATGACAATGCCGACGATGCTAGAAACCTATTTTCTGAAGTAATGTTTCAATAGGACCCTTTGTTCACACCAAAACCTCGTGGAGCCGTCAGAATAAGTGTGTTAAAACTATTTAAAGCCAAACTATGTTTCTTATTTTACCAGCTATGGCCCACTGAGCTATATATGTATTTTTAAGAAGCGTCCTGGCTATCAAAAATGATAGCTAAACGAAGTGGCTTATCACGTGTAAATGTATAGCAGCGGCCAAATACTCTGAACACGTGACGTTGATTCTAAATGTGGAGGGAAAAACCAGAGGACCCGGAGACAAAATCCACGTGACCACAGGGAGAGAAAGAGACAGACACAAACCCCTAATATATAGCAAGCGTCAGGGTCGGAATCGAACCCACCACTACCTCCTGTATACCAGGGGAGATAGATAACATCTCCTAGCCACCAACAACAACAACTGCCATTCGCCACGAAGTGGCGGTGACGTCACAACGAGGCAATGTGCACGTTGAGGCCACGTGAAGTGTCAAACGCCCACTGGTAGGAGGTCACGGGGCAGACCCAGGTTCCACGAGTCAACTGACTGAGATGACTGGCTGATGCACCACCTGTGCTCCCTAATGTGCCAACTTGCTGTGCTTTAGCCACCCGGTGCTCCGCTCGTTGTTGTGAGCATCGCTCCTCCCCCCTCTGTTGTTGTTGGAGAGCGACTGCCTCCAACTGCCCAGTAACGTCATTCATGAACCTCCTCCACAAAGGCCGATCTTGATACCGCTGGTACCAGCCATCGGCAAGTCCACTCAGCTCCACATCCTCCTGTACCACATCACTCCATCTCTTCTCTAGTCCGTGCCGTGCCCGTTTAGCCCCCTCGATCCGGCCGAACAAAAGCTGTTTAGGCATGCGGTGACTGGGCATGTGGGCGACATGACCCAGCCAACGCAGCTTTGCCTGCCAGAGGAGCTCACAGATGGGACTTTGTCCAGATCTTTCAAGGATTTGTGAGCTCCTCACACAATCCAGCCTAGTTAAACCCAGGATGAATCGTAGGCAAGCCAGCCTAAATGTTTCTAACCGGCAAAGATGTTCCATTAGGGGGGGGTCCACGTTTCGCAAGTGTAGAGAAGGGAGGGGATGACTGTGGCCAAGAAGCCCTGAAGCTTCGTGCGAAGTGACAGACCAGGTAGCTTCCACAGAGCGTTACGCAACCGATGAAAAGATAATGCCACTCGACTGATTCGGAGTGAGACCTCTGCTGTCAAACCGGAGCTGGTCATGAGCATACTGCCCAGGTATGGGAAACTCCACTCTCTCCACAACTGGGAGTTGTGTGGGTGGATTGTCCGATGGTAAAAAATACTCAGGCAGGTGCTTAGTTTTGGTGGGGCTGATGGTAAGGCCCCACCTCTTAGTGGCAAGCAACAGGTTAAGCAGCAGCGTTTCCAACTCCTCCTTTGAGTGAGCAGCAATTACCAGATCATCGGCATACTTAGCATGGTTGAGCAATAGGGAACCATCCCTTGACCGCACCTGGGCATCGATCAGCCTCCCATTGTATCTGTACCAGATGGAAATTCCTCCAGTACAGCTATTGAAGGCTTCACGAACTACGTGGTCAAAATAGATGTTAAATAATGTGGGAGCTAGAAGACATCCCTGTCGCACCCCAAGGTGTACAAGGATTGGCTCCGACTCCTGGCCACGTAGTTTTACCCGGGCCCGCTCACCATCATGAAGGTCCTTAATGATCGTGAGCAGAGTGTCAGGGACTCTGAAAGCACGAACAACATCTCAGAGCCCAAGCCTACTGATGGTATCATAGGCCTTGACCAGGTCAATAAAGCAGAGATGTAGGTCTTGTGGGAATTCCCTACACCTCTGCTGTAGCAGACGGAGAGAAAATATGGTATCTGTGCAGGACCGCCCTTTCATGAAACAGCATTGGGGCTCCGCAAGTCTTTCCTCAGCGTGCCTAGCAAGGCGATGTTGAATAATCCTTGCCTAGGACCTTTCCCGGCACATTGAGGAGTGAGATGCCCCTGTAATTGTTACAGTCTGTGCAGTCCCCCTTCTTAAAGAGGGGGACCACGAGGGCATCCTTCTAATCCTGCGGAACCTGTCCAGTGGTCCAGACGGTTGTTATGATGTCATGTAGTGCAGTGTGTGCACATACACCACCCTCCATCAGCATTTCGCTTGGGAGAGCTTCTCTGCCCGTTGCCTTTCCTGCCCTCAGACTCCGGATCGCATTCAGTACTTGCTCAACAGATGGCACCTCAGCCAACCACTCATAGGGGGTGACTTTTTCTTCCAATATTTGAGACACCACAGCCTCGGCAGGGTCCATCCCCACTTTGTGCCACGTTGTTTTCCAAGCTGAGGGATTTCCCCTCCCCCAGGACCTCACAGAAATGCGCAGCAAATCTGCGAACCTGTTCCTGGGGGTCGGAGATTGGATCACCATTCTTTCCCATATTTATCATAATAGATGTGGCGCTGCAGGTTATTTTTTTAATAGAATTAAAGAGTGATTTTGGATCGCCATCTCCTCAGATACCCACGACCACCAGCCATCCTTGCAGCACCTCACTGCTCTCTGAACCTCCGAGCGAAGGCTGCGGTAAGCCTCCTCATTTTCCGACGTGGGATGCTGTAGCCGATGAGAATGGGCATGTCCCTTTTTCTCAGCCAGCCTGAACACCTCCACTGTCAGCCAGGGTCTCTGGGGAGGTCTGGACCGTGTACCCAAAGCAGCCATTGCAGCTGTATGAGCCACAGTCCTAAACCTTGCCCATTTCCCCTAGACATCAGGAGGAGTCGGGAACGATGCCAACCCCAGCCGCAAGTGATAATGAAATTCTCGCAACTTTCATCAGCTAGCTGAGACCATGCCACTATGGGTTTGAATGGGGTCCTGGGTGTACACTCACCACCGGAGTGGAAGAATGGCAGGCACATCTTACAGATGACAAGTCGATGGTCAGTGGGCAGATCAGCTCCACGGTAGGTCCTGGTGTCAAGGACATGGGCCTGCATCCGCTGTTTCGTCACTATGTAGTCCAGAAGATGTTCTTGCTTGGATCCGGCATGCATCCATGATGTTGTGTGGATGCGGCATTGCCGTGTTGGTATGTACAAGCTTATGGGCTTACAAAAATCTAGCAGCCTCCTACCGTTGT
>JAAXLI020002389.1:0-10128 GCA_014621495.2 Entosphenus tridentatus | reverse complement strand
CCCCCCCCCCCCAAAAAAAAATAAAACATCGCTTTAAACTATTGTCATTGTAGTGCGTATTTAATGTGCCGCTGCACTCTGATGTTGTAGGAGAAAATATTTATTAAAAAGTCAATTTAATTAAGTAGAACGTGTTGTCTATATTTATTTAAAGTTGCGCATTTTGATGTGACGTCACATTTCTTAACCCCCCCCCTCGTTACACATCGTCACAAATGTCTGACCACCCTCCCTCCCTCCCAGGTGCGTGACGTCATTTATGGATGGCCCCTTACTCTCGTTGGCACACCAATATTGACCGATTGCAAGTAGGTATCCCACCCTATACAAACTCGAGAAACCAATAGACACTGGGGGCGGTGACGCATGGCCGTGCGGTGGCGCGTTTGCGGCTCGTTGCAAAGCTTCGTGGTTCGAGCTCAGCGGCCGCCCTGGTTAATGCTGCAGCTGTATTCACCAAACGCACGTGCCCCGTCTGCTTCACGGCTGTATGCGAGAGATCCCCGCGACATTATTCGTCAACGTCCAAAGTTTACACGCGGAGAAAAATTACTCGCAAATCACCCAATTGGAGCAACACGGCGTTTTCGCGGTAGTCCACTCTGTGAGAACAGCGCGAATGCCCAATGTGCTTACGATATGACCAAGTACAAGGCCGAGCAATATACGGAGAATATTTTGTCCAACAAACTCTCCCCCTTTCCAATACGCGTTCTTGGAGGCCAGGACTTGACCTGGATAACGGGCGACAAGCCATTTCTCGCGTGGCCAGCGAGAGAGGTTTACCGTTCCTCGCCACTAGAGGTCAATAATGAACCATTCGCTAAATCTCAATTGAATTTCGATTTAAAGCTTTCGTGACTGCAGGGATTCATCTTCTTGGTTCTTTCGGTAAAGTCACGTAGAAAGAATTTAATAAAATAACGTCGTGAAAATTATTTTATTATGTTTTATTTTTATTATTTTATTAAATTCTTTCTACGTGACTTTACCGAAAGAACCAAGAAGATAAACCTCAATTGCTCATTTGAACTGGAAAAGACAGACTTTTTTTCGGTGCATGCAGGTAGGAGGATGGGCACGGTGGACAGGTCTGGCAAAGGGGGCACATGAAAAAGCTCGCGGGTTTAGGAACAACTGCCGCCCAGTGGTCCTAACCGGGGGACAATTGGCCACGTGGACCCAAGCGTGAGTGCGGGGCGTGGGATGAGGAGGCTTACCCTCTCCGGGCCCCGCGGCCACGCGACGAGGTCAGCGGCGGCAGATAGTCGGGCACGGCGAAGACGGGCATGTCCGGTGGCGGTCTGGACAGAAGGGACATCGAAAGAGTTCAAGCATCACGCCTTCACCGTGGTTAAGTTGCGCCCATGAACTTCGCCCGTCGATTCCCCCCCCACCCGTGTCGAGGACTCATCGTAAAGTAATTGGAGATATACACGTGCAGATAATAATGTACACGTGCAGATTATTATCTGCACGTGTATATCTCCAAGTACTTTACGATACTTTATGTACACGTGCAGATAAAATAAAATTAAAAATGTTGCTTTCAAAAATGTCCAGTTTTAAAAAGTGACAGCATTTCAAACAAACTTTAAGTAAATATAAATGTCATTAAACTCGTCACTACCCGACACAACCAATTAGTAAAGTTCGTCACGTGAACAAAACATGCCAGTTAGTTCTTGACTTAAAACTTTCACGACTGTAGTAATTCATATTCTTTGGGTCTTTCCATAAAGTCATGTAGACCCAAAGAATATGCCAGTTAGTTTCGAGTACAGCGCACCGGTGCATTGGAGAGTAAACCCACAACAGTTCCAATTCGAGTGCGTCGTTTCGCCGGTAATTACAACCAGCCTCATCAGGCGGTGTGCTGAAAACGGCACCTTCGTGCCACAAGAATAGCACGCGTGCGAAATGTACTCAACGACTTGACGTTTTACAACGGTTTGTGTGTGCATTCTTATATAGATAGTTATTTTTTTTTACGTGCAGGGCACCTTGTTTTACTGCGGGGCATGGCAGATATTCCCCAGATGTAAGGCTGCTTCTCACCATCTTCTTCTATCTCTGCAACAAAGAATCGCATGTAACCGCTCTCCACAAAACAAATCACAAAATTGATGGCAGTGTCATCGATTCAGCAATGATATGTATTCCTCATTCACCTGCGTCCCAATCCTCCTGGCATGGCCGTGCCTCCCCGCTGCTCTGCGGCACCGAAGAATAACCATCTCCTCTCTCCGCACGCGCCGCCCCTGTGAGACACGGTGCTGAGATGTTAACTCCCTCGACTGGTATGCAAGGAGGTCGTGGGTTCGATCCCGACCATGATGCCTATATATTTGGAGTTTGTATGTTTTCCCTGTGATCACGTAGATTTTTCTCTGGCTCCTCTGGTTTTCCCTCCACATTTAAAATCAACGTGCATTTAGAGTATTTGGCTGCTATAAATGTCCACATAAGCCACTTCGTTGAGCCATCATTTGTGGCCAGTTGCATCTGAAAAAACGCTCATAAATCAGTGGGCCTTGCCTGGTAAAATAAAAAATATAGTTTCGAACTCTAGGGTTCAAATCCACCTGTAATTACAATGGGCCCTCTCATGTAACTGGGTAATTCCTCTGATCAAGTCACTCAAGATGAATAATCTTGGCTCATTACCATTTGATGAACACCTCGCGATTTGTCCTGACACCATTGACCTAAAGGTGGCTTATCGGTAGCACTTGCTTGGTGCAGAAAATTATCACATTACCTTTCTGGAAGCAATTTTGTATTTAAAATCTGAAATTTGCACGACGGCAAGTTCACCAGAGACAAACGGCGCCGCGAAAGAAGGGCATCTGCCAAGGCCGTAGCCATGGAGTCAACATTGGGGGGGACTAAATCTTCCAGGGGGTGTGGGGGTCCCCCCCCCAGAAAAAAAATATCTAAATTTGAAAACGAATTTCCTGCCTAAAATATTAAAAAATTCCCTAACACATAGGATGGACTTTTATTTATTTTTTACAATAATGTATAATAGTGTATTGTATTACATTGCTCTGTTTTTTCTTTTTTACCTTTTCTTGGTTTCATTGTATGCAATGGCAGAGATTAGGGATTAATAAAGTACAACCATAACCACAATCCTATAAACAGAAATCAATTTTATAGCAATATATTGGAGGGGAACATTTTGAGCATATTTAGTCTTGGCACCTGCAGTACGTTTGATCGGGAACACCATTTTTGAAAGGGGGGGGGAAAAAAACAACAAATAAAAACTGAACGTGACGCGAAACATCTCCGGCGCATCTTAGTGGTAGAAAGCGTTGTTTGTAAAACCGACGGAGATACAAGCTGGACGAACCAGACGGTACGTCGACTAAGCTTTCTGCCCGTGGCGGATACTACCCATGGTGTCAGACTGGTGGCATTATCCCCACCCACCAACCAGGTGGTACTGATCAACTCACTCAAATCGGGGGGGCGGCGAGTGGCTAAATAGCAGGAAATGTGAAAAGGTGCACCACACCTCGTGTGCCAAATGATGGGACCCTCGGCAGCAATTCTGCGAAGTCGTCTGGATCTCCGACACAAGGTGATGGCGCAGAGTTTCCCTATCGGAATGCCTTCACCTCGTGGCACGTCGCCGGACATCAAAAACAACAACAACAATGCATCGCTGCGATAACCGCAGCGCACAACGACGGAACTCTTGACGAGGCGATTATCCGAGACCGCGTGCGCGCGCGTACGCCCGCCACGCCGGCTAGCGAGCGTGCGAGGCGGCATCACTGACCTTGCGTCACCTCGGTCTGGCCGAACGTCCTGTCGGGGCACTGTGCCAGATGCTCGGCCATGTTGGTCCTCAAAATCCGGTGGCGTGCGTTGAATGGGCACGTGCGCATGTTCTGCGCCACCTTCTTGTGCGTCTGAAAGGGGGGGGGGGGCGTCGCACTCTCGATGATTTACACGTACGTTTATTCACCCAAGAAGAAAGTCGTTAACAGAGTTTCAAGCGTTTTTCAGGAAGAGTCTCGCTATGTTGTGCAATTTTGGGGGGGGAATTTTTTTTGTTACCTTAAATTTGGACAGTGACGGTGCAGTACATTGTCTACATTTTCCTTTTCCAAATCATGTGATGGGATCCTTCCCCCCCCATCTCCCACTGTAAAGTGGTCGATGCATATTTTTCATGGTTTATATACCCTTGGCATGAACCAGGGCAGCTGTGGGACCTGAACCCATGCATCTCTGCGACAACGAGCAAACGTGCTACGACTCGGCCGTGCGATTTGACAAAACTCCACCACATATTAGTTCGTGAGATCATGCCTCATTTGAAAAAAACAACTTTTTGGTTTCCTTTTCTTGGTTCTTTCGGTAAAGTCACGTAGAAGGGAAATAATGAAATAATAAAAATAAAACATTTTTTAAAATTGTTTTATTTTATGAAAAAGAAAAAAATTCCTAATTGTTTTATTTTTTTATTTTATTATTTCCCTTCTACGTGACTTTACCGAAAGAACCAAGAAAATGAATCCCTGCAGTCACGAAAGCTTTAAATCGAAATGTTTGGTTTAAAATCGGCTTTTATCATGGGGCGGTGGCATTACTCATCGAGATCACACACAGCAGCAACAATCGTGGCCAAGTTCCCAAGTCGCCTTGTGCCGCACGCAGGGACAGGTGCCACTGGGGGATGCGCCCTTTCAAATGTGTCGAGATGCAAGTCACTTATCGCGCGTCAAGCCTTCCGAGACACCCCGACGTGAAGCGCGCTACATCAAAAACAAATCAAGATTATTTACCAAGGCCGACATGGCACACCGAGTGGTGGCTAGGCCCAGGGACGTTTCCCCAATGCCGACGTTTACGCACCACATCCATGTGCTCGTTTGAGGCCGAGTCGACCTAAGGGAGGCCCAGAACCGGTACAGATGTCACCGCCGATGTTAATCGTGGCCGGTAATCAAACTGGGGTTACCGCGTTCGTATAGCGGTACACTAACCAAGGTCATTATTTCACCATACCTCACCACACTGGTTAAACGTGGGTTCAGGACCTCAGAGCCGGCTCAGATATAATTCGATGCCACCATCATCATCACGACGCTCTACCTCTCGCTGGGTGTCCTTACCAGGCTACACTTGGCCACGTGATAGGTGTAGCGCTTCGCGCATATGATGTGGCTGGGGTCGTAGGGACACCGAAAGAGCGCGTCAGGGTCCACATTCATCATGCTTGGCAGGGGGTGTGTCTCTCCCAGGTCCCGCGACATGGTGACAGCCTCCAAGGATGGCAAACGCGTGCCTGCACTGCACAACTCAGAGGGTCCGTCTTCAGCACACACACACACACACAAGACAAACAATGAGGATTTGCATTTGTCACCCGATTTGCAGGCACAGTGGTAACCCTTGTGCCTCTTGGCAAAAAATGTGCTTGGGTTCAACGCCGGGTTTTGCGGCATCGACCCAGAATTCCTCGAGAACCTGGACACAAAAGGACGGCTGTAGCTTGCCAACTTTGCCTCCAACATCATTGACACCGAGAGATAATCCCAGAAGTGTGGTACCACTCCAAAATCGTTGCCATCCTAAAAGCCAGGGAGACCAGCCAACAATCTCGCAAGCTACTGCCCCTCCTATGCCCTTCTGAAAGCGCTTAAAATCGCGCTGGCCATTCTGGGAAACGGCAGCCAATAGCCCTGCAGCGGGGCACCAACCCACTATACAGATGGGACGGAATCGTGGGACGCGTGGGGCAAAGAACCGACTGACTCAGCAGCAAAGGTCCCGGAGATAGACCTCCCCCGAAGAACGCGGACGGCACTCAAACCGAACCGGCGCAACAACAAGAGCACACGGAGGAATACGGCCACCATCTTCACGAGCAGAAGTTGAGGGATGTGACCCCAAGTGCGGGCCTGGCCGTGAGTCCCAGACGATGAAACATATCCCATCAAGCTGCCCACCGAGATCTTTTGTGGGAGGCACTTCATTTCGTCACTTTGCATCTCAGGATGCCATCGAGCGGCTCGCCAAACTCGACGCACCCGAAGGGAAATAATTAAATAATATCAATATAAAACAAATATTTTATTATTTACCTTCTACGTGACTTTACCGAAAGAACCAAGAATATGAATCCCTGCAGTCACGAAAGCTTCAAATCAAAATTTAGACGCACCCCATTGTAAGCTTTCCCCCGTCATGCACAAAATGAGACTTTTGGCTTAGAAGTGTAAATAAGAATGGGTAAACTATGACACTGTGATTGGCATACAAAGTTTGTACTTGCAAAGATGTGGAGCCTTTTGCTTAAAATGTGGACCGTGTTCTAAACTGCACTCATCCCCCGTACAATGTCCGAGCAGAAGCCGACTGCCGTAAACACAACACGTGAGCAATACAAAGAGCCAAAGATCCCCCGTATAGCCTTAACAGACTGTTGGGGCAAGTGCTGTTAGCGAGCACCTATTAAGGCCGCAACGGTACACGAGGGGGTGGGTGGCCAGCACCAACGCCCAGCCACCTTTGTCTCCCTACTGGCGATGTTTTTACGCACCACACCAGGTACTCATTTGAAGCCGAGTCGACCTAGGGGAAGCCCAGAACCGGTTCAGGTAATCGTCACTGATGTTGGCCATGAGCGGGAATGAAACTCGGGTGGCCAGGTTCGTAGCGCAGCGCTCTATCCGCTACACTACCGCTCCCACCAGCAATACACACACAGTGACACACACACACACAGTCACACAAAAAATTAACCCGTAAAAACAAAGTTTTTCACTATAAATCCTTTATATGCGTGGCGGCTAGAGTCCTCTCGTCCTCTGGTTTGAGATGGCTGCCACCTATGGGTCAGATGATTGGCTGCCACCATTAAGCAATTGGTAATTAAATATATATATTTTTTGCCTAAAAAGTGTTCAGCTCGATTGGATCACGGGAAGTGGGTTAAAAAACGACCGAAAGATTTGCACGGGCGTAAGCGCGCAAGCAAGCAAGCAAGTGAACTTAATATAAAGAATTTAATAAAGGATTTCGCCTGTGGAGGACGCGGGGATCGATCCCGCCACCTTTGGCATGGGAAGGGAGGGCGCTACCAACTGCGCTACTCCGCCAGGGCTTGTGTAGGTGTCACGCTCTGGGCTCCTACACTGTGACGTTCAGCCAAAGCCATTAATGAGTTCTATTTGAATAAATGTAAAATAAATAAAAATTGCCTAAAAAGTGTAAAATTTAGGAATTTTTTTTTAACGAAAATACATTGTCACGCACAACGAGTGTGCAAAATGTCAGCTCGATTGGATCACGGGAAGTGGGTTAAAAAACGACCGAAAGATTTGCACGGTCGTAAGCGTGCAAGCAAGCAAGCGAACTTAATATAAAGGATTTAAAAAGACAAAGATCCCCCATATAGCCTGAAACAGACTGTAGGGGCAAGTGCTGTTAGCGAGCACCTATTAAGGCTGCAACGGTACACGAGGGGGTGGGTGGCCAGCACCACGCCCGACCGCCTTTGTCTCCCCAGTGGCGATGTTTATACACCACACCAGGTACTCATTTGAGGCTGAGTCGACCTAGGGGAGGCCCAGGACCGGTTCAGATAATCGTCACTGGTGTTGGCCGTGAGCAGGAATCGAACCCGGGTCGCTAGGTTCATAGCGCAGCGCGCTAACCGCTACACTACCGCTCCCCATACACAGTCACACACACAAAGTGCCACACACACACGGGTGTGGTGACAAAATGCGAGATCAGAATCGCAGTCTTCCGATGACCACAAAGGGAATTATCTGAGCACTGCCAGTCTATGGTTTGAGTCAAGCCTTGCATCAATCCTCCCTCGCCCCATGCACCACACTGATTTGAAGCTTTCGTGACTGCAGGAATTACTCTTTGGTTCTTTCGGTAAAGCCACGTAGAAATAAAATAAATAATCGAGTACGACGTTTCGATTGCAACACAAGCACCCATCATCAGGTAGAACTAAATTTGAGAGAGAGACAAAACACAGACACGGAGACACACAAGCAGAGAGAGAGAGACACGCAGTTAACGCATAGCTTGGTTGATTACGATCTCCAAAGATTGCTAAACTTGAAAGAGACACAGAGAGAGAGAAATCAACTTACATCCTTCCCCGTAGAGGTGGTTCAAAACTTTATTTGAAGCCCTCGTGACTGCTGGAATTCCTCTTTGGTTCTTTCGGTAAAGCCACGTAGAAAGAAAACAAATTCAATAATGGAGTACGACGTTTCGATTGCACCACAAGCACCCGTCAGCAGGTAGAACTAAATCTGGGAGACAAAAACAGACACGGAGACACTCAGGCAGAGAGACACACACACAGAGACCCAATGCCTCTGTGTCGAAGCCTTAAATAGAGAGAGGGGTGGGTCTGCTGTGGCTGCTGCTGGAGCAGAGGAATTAGCATGACAATGAATGCACCCAGAAGCGACACGGGTAAAGAAGATCGAATGGCCCTATGATAGCCTGGTAAATTTCGTGACTGCAGGGATTCATCTTCTTGGTTCTTTCGGTAAAGTCACGTAGAAGGGAAATTATAATTTATTTTATTGTTTTATTTTTTTATTATTTTATGATTTCCCTTCTACGTGACTTTACCGAAAGAACCAATAAGAAGAGAGAAATAGTTTGAGAAAACTAAATTTAGCACGCGCCGAGCGCTAAGCAAAGAAGAAGAGCGCTCGCCACCCCACGACTAATGTTAAAACAGACGGCGAAATTACATGAACAAGAAAACATCTTAAAGTGGCTACGCACAACAGCAAAATCCAGGGGGGGGGGAAACCCAGCAAAGTCTTCCAGAATAAAATATTAAAACATACTTTAAAAAAATAAAACACGCTTTAATGAAATGTTCCTGTCCGAGTTGGCCCCTCCCCCCTTCGCCTCTTTCCCTCATCGCCCCTCCCCCCTTCGCCCCTCCCCCTGCCCCCCTCCTTCCACACCCCCCGCCCCTCGGCGTGGCTCCCCCGAGGCTTGCCGTGACGTAAGGGACCGTGGTGATTTACAGGCAACGCGAGTTGAACGTCGACAATTAGAGCCGTAAAAAAAGATTGTTTAAAAAGAGATATTTTTTATTTTAACGATAGAATATAGTATTGTCATCAGTATGACGTACCTCTACGAAATTTGCAGTCGATACGACAATGGGAAGACGGTTGAAATTGAGTTACAAGATTTTAAGGTACGACAACACAGTTAAATAAAAGCGTGTAAAAAGTTTTAAAAAATATGTTTTGGATGTATTATGATAGAATATAGTGTTGTCATCAGTATGACGTATGTATTTCAAGTTTGCAGTCGATAGCACATTGGGAAGAGGATACAACAGACGGAGTGAGTTAAATCAAATCGTGTGAAATAAAAAAAATCACAGCACATCAACGCTGTGTGCAAACATCCCAGTGGGATGCAAGTAAAACAATAACAACCATAAGACAATTTAGATTGAAGCCAACTCTGTACTACAACAAACAAATGTTGCTAAACCAAAAACTTTTCGAAATCACCAAAACAAAGCTATAAAACACTCACCCTCACCGCCACCACTCACCCTATTCCCGTTTTAAAAACTTGCTTACGTGTCGCCAAGTATGCTTAACATTTCGAACAGACACACACATTCACTAATTGAGATGTTGACATTTAACATACAAAACGTCAGCTTGTACTACTGTCATCATAGCAGGTACCACCACCACAGTGATGGTGAGGGTGAGTGGTGAGGGAGAGCGGTGAGTGGTGAGGGTGAGTAGTGAGGATGAGTGGTGAGTGGTGAGGGTGAGCAGTGAGGGTGAGTGGTGAGTGGTAAGTGGTGAGGGTGAGTGGTGGGGATGAGTGGTGAGGGTGAGTGGTGAGGGTGTTTGATGAGGGTGATTAGTGAGTAGTGAGGGTGAGTGGTGAGGGTGAGTGGTAAGCGTGAGTGGTGAGGGAGAGGGTGAGTGGTGAGGGTGAGTGGTGAGCGTGAGTGGTGAGGGGTGGTGAGGGTGAGTGATGAGGATGATTGGTGAGGGTGAGTGGTGAGGGTGAGTTGGGAGGGTGAGTGCTGAGGGTGAGTGGTGAGCGTGAGTGGTGAGGGAGAGGGGTGAGTGGTGAGGG